>CM022953.1:21309070-21396859 GCA_012931725.1 Litsea cubeba | reverse complement strand
TAGTCGATACTTGCATTTTTGAAAACCAAACCGGCTAAAATGCCATCAAAACCAGGCTATAAATGCCACAAACGGCTATCAATGCCACCAAAACAAAACCGGCTATCAATGCCACAAACAAAAAAAAAACTTGGATTTCAAAAACGGCTATCAATGCCAACAAAACAAACCGGCTATCAATGCCACCAAAACAACAGGCTATCATGCCACCAAAAACCGGCTATAGATGCCACAAAACAAATTCGGCTATCAATGCCACCAAAATTGGCTATAGATGCCACAAACAAAAAACTCGGCTATCATGCCACAGAAAAGCATCCCATTTAGCAATACTTTTATCACAAAAGATTAAAGTGAGCGTAGGGATAACAAAAAAAAAGTGTTCACAAGCACTATAAAAAAAAAAAGAGTACCAAAAAATACATGTGGTACCAAAAAAAAAAAAAGTGTTCACAGCACTACAAAAAAAGGGTACCAAAAAAAAATACATGTGGTACCAAAAAAAAAAAAGAGAGAAGGATGGTTTCTGTATACAGGAGCTCAATCAAAATGGTCTCCAGCCAAGAGTTCACTCCCCAAGCAGACTTTTAGCCTCAGCTGTCAAGGATTCCAAGGCACGCTTCTTCAGGAACTTGCCATGAGATGCTGGAGTGGGCTGTACCCCTTCTCTCACACCAGGAAGCTTACCTCGAGCAGCTTGCCATTGTTTATCCTCATCAGACTTCCTTTTGAGAACCCGTTCGGCATCTGCAACCTGGTGAATCAGGACACTCTCCCTGTCGCGAGCTTCTATTATGGCAGTCCACTTGGCAGCGACTTGTGCCTGCAGAAGCTCAAGACGTTTCCTGGCTTCATCATCGACCTCCCTATCAAGGATGTTAAGGTCATGTGTCAGCTCGATGATGGTTACCTCTTCTCTATTCCTCTTTCGGACTGCCACCTTCCTGCTTTCTGTAGCCTCATCTAGGTCAGACTTAGCCTTATCACAGGGTCCAGGAACATCTCCTTGAAGAACTGGTCATCAGCCAAACTCACGGTCTCAAACCACTTGTGTCACCCAGTGCAATGATCCTATCAACGATCGCCCTGGCACCTGTGACATCCAGACCAGCCTCTTCAGCATCACTGAGAATCTCCTGCACATGCTGGATCATGCCAAATCCGACTTCCAAGTGCCCAGAAAGGAGAGTCTCAATCCAAGAGCGCAAACTCGCACCACCACCTTCTTCGCAAAAAGAAGAGATGGCCCAGCTGAGGATTCGCCCAACTCCGTTGGTCGGCTACTCATGTCATCATCTGTTGAAAGAGTAACAAAAGAACTCTTTCCAGCTGAACTGCTCCTCCTGCTCGGGAAGGAATCTCAGCGCGAGGAATCTCCTCAATATTGTCAGAGCTGGTCCCAGGAATCTCTACCTCTGGATCAACCTCTGGCATCTCTTGCTCTGGAAGCAACGGATCCTCCTCTGCCACTTCAAAACCTGCAAAGGAAACACAAAAAGGTATGAATATGACCCTGTTTGAAAATCATTATCAGAGTTATAACTACAAAATACCTTCTTCGACGACTGGCGGAACACTTTCTTCCTCCATGAACTCATCGGAAGCATCATCAACATTTGCGTCCATCGATGGTTCAAAGTCATCAGAACCCTGTGGCAAGTCAGCTGACAAAAAAAAAAAAAAAAAAAAATGTGTTAGCAAGCCAAGTCACAAACAAAAAAAAAAGAGCAAAAGAAGTCGTACCAATTGGAGATTCTGGATCTACTCCAGAGTCCCTCGTTCTTCTCAGGTGCCTCAACAGGATCCATCACCACCTCATCGGTTGGGACCTCAGGCATCACCAAGTCTTCCTCTGCTAAAAAAAAAAAAAAAAAAAAAAAAAAAAAGAAGAAAAGCAGAAACAAGAAGCAAATCATAACATGGAAAAATCCCATGAAAGAAATGGAAAGAGAAAAAGGAAGAATCATACCTTCACCGACGGTCTCTTCTTCTCGGCTTCTCTTCTCCGGAGGCTCGTCAGCATCCACTGGCACATCCTCATTAATAGTAAGAGGAACTTCCAAGTTAGGAGGGTCCTCATGTTGCCCCTTGCTACTATGATGACTCCTCCTCCTCTTACTTCTGCGGGCTCGCTTTTTAGAGGAACCTGCCCCGCTCAGAGTCAGGTTTCCCACTTGACTCATCACTGGATGGTCTGCTCTTGCCAGTAGACTCCACGGAAGCTTGCCTCTGTGCCGCCTGCATCCAAGCGCCAAGTTCAGCTTCCTCCTGTTCTAGCTGCTCCAAAGCCTCGTCAGGTATTTCTCGAACAGCTTCAGAACCGATGACGCCCTGGTCACCCACGAGAAAGCCTATCTTGTGCTTCTCTCCAGAAGGAAGGACCAAACTTCCTCTCGCCGGAGCCATCCGACTTTCCAAGGCCCTTTCCAGATACCAGCTTCACACATAAGCTCCTTCCTGGAAAGTCCCCGATATGCGAGAAGCTCTCCGCGAACCACTTCGCAAAGCCGGCAGTCCGGGAAGTCAGCAACACAGGATAGAAATCATGGCTGTAGTGTCTTCAGCACTATAGAAAGCCATGCATTTCTCCCGTCCTGTAAACTCCAAAGCGCTTCACCATGCTTGAAGGCGCTCCAACACGCCTTGAGAAAAAGCCAGCTGCAAAAGCAAAGCGAGAAGGTACATACGCTGGATGTCGACGAAAAGATGTCTACGTACACCTATTGTGCCGACACGTATGCTGAAAAGCCACTCTCTCTTGCATTGTTCAAGGAATAAATGCCTTCCCGACCCCCTCCCTGGTAGAGTCTCGGGAGGCACCAAATCAAAAGCCTTCTTCCGCAACTCCGGAGAAAGCTTTACTGAAGATTGCCCCATCTCGACGTCCCTGAACCGTCGGATCCTCATGCGGGCAAACAAAAGTGATTCGGACACTGGCTTTGCCCTTAGCCAGTCGAATCATCAGAGGATCATCATCCTGTGCAACACCCAGCCGATGGAAGCCAGGACAGTGGTATACATACCACGAATAAAAGATATGGGCTGAAAATTACCCTATTCATGGGAAGCCCAAGCCGAACTAGAAAAGCAGCAGCCTGCAGTTCGGTACACAGGTAGGAGTAAGTAGCAGGCACCAAAGGCAAGCTGCTCTCCAAACGCCATCTGACAAGCCGGGAAAATACAATGCGGCCTGATGTGCGTTCCATCTCCTCTAGCAAAAATAGCCTCACCAAGCCAATAAGTGAGGTACACAGCGAGATCTCTCCTCAGTGCAATGTCAGGACATATGCGTTTGTACTTGCACAGAAATCTCTTAACTCTTCTTGCATGGCCAAGATCTTCTTTGAACTTGGATCCTGAGCTCCAGCTTCCTGGGTCATGCTATCAGAAGGCTCCCTACTATCAAAGAAGTTGGGGAATGAAGAGCAAAAACTCTTCCAACTGCTGGATCTAACTTTCGAACCCCCCTTCTCCTTCAAAAAATCATAGAAGGCGCGAGCTGAAAGTATAAAAGCCTGAACTCCTCAGACTGCCCCTCGAGGACGCTGTCAATCGGCATAAACTCCTCATAGAGTTTGCCGAGGATGGGCAATCCGGTAATAGCGCTCAGCTCCTTCAAAGAAAAACCAATCTCACCATTCGTCACAACGAAGGTATTGGTTTGAGGGAGGAACGACTCCAGCATAGCCATGAAGGCCTCGTCGGAAAAGATCACGGTCTCCCCAAAAGCGCGGACCGCATCAAAAATCCCGGCTTCCTCATCAAACGGCGCCACCAAATCAGCAGGACGCGATCAGTCCACGACTTCCACTCGGAGTCAGCATTGAAACGACCTCGAAGTCGAAAAAGGCTTGATTCAATTGCTGCCGTCACCGACTGAAAATACCAAGGCCCACCGGTCTCAAATCGGACCGACGGATAATCAGAGCCCTGGTAGCCGCTGGATGGCATCAACAAGTCCATGTCAACAGGCGACCTCTCCGTATATCCAGGAGAACCGCCAACAAAAACCCGGTCTTGATTACATTTGTCCTTCTCACCCGCTTGGAGGATCTTCCCTCTTGGGGCACGTGGGGGCAAGACTCAGAATCGAGACGGTGCGATCAAACATCGACCGGGTAGTACAGTCTTCTTCTCACCATCTGCTGTGAAGGAAACTGAAAAGATCTCCTCTGTATGTAATGTCGTCAGGGACTGCATCACCAAAGAAGAAGTAGGCTTGGGCAAAATGCTCTGATCTTCCATCACCCATGGACGACTGCTTACCATGATCTTATAGAATTCCTCTCCCTTGAGAGTGATCATCGCTGCCTCATCTCATCTCTGTTGAAGGGAGTCGCACTCTTCCAGGTTTTCTCTCAAACATAACTGGACCTTCTCGAAAGCCTGCTGACGGCCGATTAGAGGACCTAAAAGATCGACGAGGTAACGCTTGGTAGCAGGCTTTTACCCGTGTGTCGCTCTGGAGGAAACCACCTGAAAGGATGGAAAAGAAAAAGATCAAACATCAAAAAATGACAGAATCTCGCGAAAAAAAAAAATCTGGCGAACATTTTGACATGATGACCGGGGGCAATTCCGAAGAAAAAGGAACTATCTCCGAAAGAAAATAGAAAGCTTGAGATGGGCTCAACATCGCTGCGAGCTCCGAAACTTCCAAACTTTCGAAACCTAAAAGTCTCCGCAAAATCAGGAAGGGCTCAACATCACTGCGAGCTCCAAGTTCCCAAATTGCAAACACTTTCAGGTATGCAATCACATCATGCTACAAATTTAATTTACAAATTAAAGGCATGCATGAACATCTAGATTTGCGAAAAAAAAAAGGCATTATCATGATAAAAAAAAAAAGAAAAGAAACTTTCTCTAAAAAAAGAGGGGAAAGAAAACAAAAAAAAGAAAGAAAAGAAACTCTCTCAAAAAAAAAAGGAGGGGAGAAAAAAAAAAAAGAGAAAAAAAGAAAAAAAACGGGCTGGCCCACAGGCCGTGGCCACAGGCCACGTGGCCGTACGGCCAGATCCGTACGGATCTGTCCGTACGGCCCACACAATAAAAAAAAAAACATGAAAAAAAAAAAAGAAAAGAAAGCAAAAAAAAAAAAAAAACACGTGTAAAAAAAAAAAAGGAGGCAAACACGTGAACAAAAAAAAAAAAGAAAAGAAAAAGAAAGAAACAAAAAAAGAGAAAGAACTTTTTTTCCTACAATGAAGTTTTCTTGAAAAAAAAAAAAAAAAAGGAGAACTTACTTGAAGCCATTGATGGAGAAGAAGAAGAAAACTCTTGAAGATCTTGAAGAAGAAAAGCTCTTGGTCTTGAAGCCCTCTTGAGATTATTGCAAAAGAAAGTAGTAAGAGCAAGAGATCCAACCTTCTCCTTGCTTTTATAGAGGAGAGCAAACCAAAGAAGGAAAGAAGAAAGAGGTAAGTGTTACTAATTAGTAACCTTACCAAAAGAAAGAAATTAGAAAGATTATTTCCAAAAGAAAGATATCTTGAGAGATTTTCTTCCAAAAATCAATCTATGACGGATTCTTTCCCAAAAGAAAGATATCTTGAGATATCCTATCCCAAAATAAAGGGATCTTGAGAGATTTTCTCCAAAATCAATCTATGACGGATTCTTTCCCAAAAGAAAGATATCTTGAGATATCCTATCCAAAATAAAGGGATCTTGAGAGATTTTCTCCTAAAATCAATCTATGACGGATTCTTTCCCAAAAGAAAGATATCTTGAGATATCCTATCCCAAATAAAGGGATCTTGAGAGATTTTCTCCTAAAATCAATCTATGACGGATTCTTTCCCAAAAGAAAGATATCTTGAGATATTCTATCCCAAAAATAAAGGGATCATGAGAGATTCTCTCCAAGTAAAGATATTCTTAGATATTCTCTATCCAAATGAGATATTTTTGGATATTCTTTACAAAAATGACACCATATGAGATCTAAGCCATTTCAAAAGCTTAAGGTCCCATGGGTTAGCCCATATGAGCCAGGTTTGACCACCTAGGCACACAAAAAAAAAAAAAAAAAAAAAAAAAAAAAAGAAAATTTTGGGCTTTTAGTCAAAGAGAAATCCCTCTTACCAAGAGCATACAAAAATGGTTCCATGCCTCTTTTGAGTTGATTGGACCATACAAAAGAAAATTCCAAGCCCCATGAGCTTCCAAAAATCAAACCATCCAGCCTCATCTACCAAATTGAGCCAAAATCTTGAAATTGACATTTCACAAAAATCAAACCAAAACCTGGTCCCCTAACCTGCCACATACAGCCTGTTAGGTCACAAGACCAAAACCAAAAACCAAAACCTGATCCCCTAACTTGCCACATACAGCCTGTTAGGTCACAAGATCAAGACCAAAATTGATCCCCCAACATTCCACATACAGCTTGTTGGGTCACACGATCAAAACCAAACCCGACCCCCTAACCTGCCATATATAGCCTGTTAGGTCACAAGGTCAAAACCCAAAATCCACATCCCAGATGTCATCTTCAAAACTTTGCCTTGAGATGGTACGTGATCCCTTTCACCACCATAAAATTCCCCTGGAAGCTCAAAAGGCTACAAATACCAAAAAGAAAGACTGCCCAAAGACTCTTGGTCAAGTCACAGGCTCTCCTTCAAAAAATCTCTTCGAGGCACATCGACTACAAAAATTAAGCAGCTCGCCGCTGTACCTCGAGGGGGCATTTGTTGACACCAAAAATGTCACTTTGCCTTTCCAAGATCCAAAGAGCTACATGAAGTCGCAACCTGCCATAAATAGGCAATGCTGCTTCCAAAAATCAAATCTTGTCAGAATCAAACAAAAACTGCAAGATTCATCCAGACAGCCAAAAGAGGAGTACACAAGAAGTTTCAAGTCATTTCAAGATCATTTGGCCTAACTTCGCTTCTCCGACAGCCAAATCAAGCCTCTCGGTGGTAAAGCTCTCCGGGACCATGGTTTCCAAGACAGAACCTATGGATCATCTTAAAATGACTCCAATAGGTTCCCTGTCAAATTTCAAGTCAATCGGACATCGGTTGACCGCACATCAAACCGCGACATCTTCATCGCGATAAAAAGCAAGTCTGCAGGTGATAGGACCCCAAACGGCTTCGAAACTCAAACAAAAGCCTATGGTTGGTCTTATTTATTGCTCAAGAGGCTTCACACCAAATTTCAGGTCATTCCGACATCGTTTGACCCAGTTTCAGCTTCTGACGGGAAATCGGCAACTCTGCGCGACAAAGTCTTCGGCTTTCTCAGGAAATTGGAAACTTTGCAAAATAAAATGCAAGGATTCTCATCAGGTTTCCTACAAAGAAATCAGGCCAATAAATGATCAAAATGTCAAAGAAAAGTACAGAAGAAAAAAGAATCAAAAAAAGAGCAAAACGGACGCAAAACGGACCAAAAAGGGGGAAAACCCCCCCAGGGTCGCAGACCCCTGCGACCCTGGGCCAGGGTCGCCGGCGACCATGGACCCCGGGGTCGCCGGGAAAGCCCCGGAAACCCCGGTTTTCGCCGTTTTTTCGCGATTCGAGGGGTCCAGCCTCTGGTACTTTCAAAATTCATGCTTTTGAGACACCAAGTCCTCTGATATCCGTCCAAAACACGGGTAAATCATCAAGAGTATCAAAGACAGTATTGATCGCCACCCGGTCAACCAAAAAAAGTGTGCTTTCCACCCGACCGATCGAGAAATCGACAGGACAGATGGCACCGACCCGCTGTTGGCAACAAGCACCTGAAATTACATGGTCACCTGATGTCGATCTACATGAAGATCCATCGATGATCATCGACAGAAGAATTCCAAAAGACGTGGCACGGCCCGCGACTCTTCAGCTACTCGGCGACCACTTAATGCGATTAATTGACTAGCTTTATTACAGTCATTAATCCATTTCTTTGGACGGCCCAATCAGAAGCAAGCATTTGGGAGTTACAAGTCAAGAGATTCATGGCATTTAACCCATGAAACTCCTCCCATCATGGCGATTAAAGGCGATTAAATGCCCTCAATCTCCTCCGGCCAATCAGAAGCCAAGAAAAAGGAGTTACAAAATAAACAAATCAATTTTGTAACTCCTCCCATTATGTGGCTTAATGACATTAAAAGCCCATAAGCTCTCCTAAATGGCTACCAAGAGCCTATAAATAGGAGAGCACTCCAAAGGAATCCAGATCAGAAAAACACACAACAAACATCAGACAGCAGTCAGAAATCCAGAGAAAAGAAAAAGAGAGAAAACTCTGCGGAAGTTCTACACCGGCCACCGCAACAAGGTGACAAAAGTCCCTTGGGGGGTACCCCCCCAAGGTCCTTGCCTTCTCCTCCTGCCTCCAAATGGCTTAGATGTGGCTTTTCAGCCCGTCTACTTGGCTTTTTATTGGATATAGGACCTCCTTTTGGTCTTTGTCTTCTAAAAACCCGAGGTTATAGCCAAGCCAAGCGAATCGATAGCATCTTCTGTTCTCATCTGCATGGATGATGGCGAAGCCCACATATGGCTTGCGACCGTCAATCTAAACGAGTCCCCCACAATCTCCTGAGAAGTTAGATCCTCCTTTTCTTGCTTTTCATTGTAGTTTGTATTTTTTTAAAAGAGACAAAAATCACAATTCTTGTCTTTCATTGTTGATAAGGATTGTAAATCGGCTATAAATGCCAAAATTGGCTATAAACGCCAAAAATCGGCTATAAACGCCAAAATCGGCTATAAATGCCAAAAAATCGCCTTTCACGGCAAACCAAGAAAAATGTCTCTTTTCTTAAATATATGTGCAATGGAAAACTTGAAAGAAGTTGATTTTCTTTTTACTTGCGAAGGTTGATCTCCGGATCACCACTTGCAATTCCAAGTAAAAATAGAAAATCTGGCACACCCACAAAAAAAGAAATGTTGATGCACGCCCTTGCCCCCCGGTTACGAAAGGGTCGGACCCGACGGACTCCCACGTCCGCCGACCTCGGTAGGAACCGAGCAGGAGCGCGGTCCATCAACGCTTTCCTGCCTCGTCAGCATTTTCCTTAATAATTGTGGAAATGGGTTTCCTATGGGGGGGTATGGGAAATGGATTTCCTCGGAAAACTCCTCCCGCTTTTCCTCACTCTTGTCAATTTCAACCCAAAATTCTTCAACTCTTTCATTTTTTTATTTCTTTAAATAAATTATTATTTAATATTGAATAAATATATATAGATGTTATGTTATTTTTCTTCAAAAAGTTATTTCACCAAATAAGAAAATTTCATTTTCTACAAGGAATCCACAGCCGCACCAAACAACATTAGCACCAATTCAACGAGGAAATTTTTTTTGCACCAAACATAAATTTCTAAATTCTACGGAAATCTTTTTCCAAGGTTTCCATTTCTATGGAATTTGCTGACGTGGCAATTTTCCCTTTCCACGGAAAGGGTGTGTACACAAACGTGCCCATAGAGATTTTCTTATGAACTATCCTCGTCACTAGCTCCCCCTTCCCCCCTCACTAGTTTCTATGCTCGAGTCCTTCATGTCATAGTTTCCTTTAACGACCAGCATATCCACCTTGCAATCACGTGCGAAGTGTGTTGGTTTCTTGCATTAATATATGGCATTATTTGACCTCTGTGGATTTTGACTTCCCGCGTTTGCTGGCCTCTCCCCTAGCTTTTGAGGCACCTTTGGATTTGTCGCTTGGCTTTGACTTGTAGTTCTTTGAGAAAATTGCTTCTTTCTTGTCATCAATATTTATATTTCAGACTTTGAGGAGCATCATCTCACGTCTAATAAGAAGATTCTCCAACTCATTTATTGAAGGGTATGTCTCCCACCCAGCAACGAATGCCACATAAACCGAATGCTGCAGCCACGATCTATTAATAAGGAGTCTCTGAAGTTTAATATTTGAAATTTGATTTTCTGGATCTAGCATGAACAACTCTCAACATTCAGACTGTTTTTTGAAAATGCTTTAAGAAGAATGATTTACCTTGTTCCATACCATCAGTTTTTTTTCTCTCTAAGAGCTGAAGTTGTTAGTGTTTTGTTTCGTAAGCAGTAGGGATGTACACGGATTGGGTTGGTGCGGATTGGGCTAAATCTGTCACCAATCCGTTAGCTATGAATTAACGGATTTGAAATATGTCACCAATCCGTGGGTATTAAAATCCGATTTGATCCGATTTGTGGAGGACCAGACCAGATCGGATCGGATCGGATCGGATTAATCTGTTCAATCTAATTTTAAAAGAAAAATAGCAAATATGGGGAGTATTCAAGTGCATCCATCCCTCACTATTTTGGTGAGGGACACTCCCCTTTTGGGAAGTGTCAAGTACAAAAAGGGGAGTCCTATGTACTTGACACTCTCCTTTTTGTACTTGACACTTTCCAAAAGGGGAGTGTCCCTCACCAAAATGGTAAGGGATGGATGCACTTGAATATTTCCCATCAAATATATTGTAAAAAATTACATTTTGACCCCTTAAATTTTTTTCCTTATTTTAAATTTAGACATCTTTATTTATATTTAGACCCCTTATATTTTTTTTTATTTATATTTAATGTCAACGGATCGGATCGGATTAAATCCGCGGATTGAGGGTGAAATCCGCCACAGATCCGTTGTTAACAAATCACAAAATTTTCAATCCGTTATCAATCCGTTTACCTTTTGATCAAATAAAAATCCGCGGATCGGATTGAATCGGATCGGATTTCCACATCGACGAATTTTTTGTACACCCCTAATAAACATAATTGTAAAAGTATCCAAAACCTCATTTGGGGCATTCACCTTGTCCGTGCGAACAATCATGCCATCTTCTACTGATTGCTTTAATGCGTAGAGCGTTCTTTTGGCTTTCACTGTCCACTTTGGTTTTACTGCAAGGTCTTCCAGTGCTATCTTGCTTTCAGTACAAGTCTTATCTCACAACTCGTGACCCAAGTGGTATGACTCCATGCAGGTCTTCCACAAATTTTTGTTTGACTTGCTGAATTACCTTAAAAAGAAAATAACTCAGTTTGTTGTCCATCTAATCAAATCTGCCTCAATCTATGCACCACCTGCAGATTTAGTCGCCACGAGCATACATGTGAAAAATATTTTCAAATTGAGTTTGGATGGCCCTGATATTGCATAAACAAGTTTCTTCCCTTGATCTGGTCCCTCTATTGACTATGCTTCACTGGCGCTATGTTGACTCAGCACGTTGCAGACTATGCCCCTTCTCTGTTTTCTGGATGCATAGGCTCTTCTAGTTGTGGGTAGGGTCAAGTCAACTGAATCTTCTTGTAGGTCGGGCCCAGATATGTCAGGCAAACACTAGACAGTTAGCTGGGCGCTGCTCCTTGTTGTTTCGTCCGCCAAGGCAGACTTTTAGCTGGCGTGCGACTAGCCAAATGGGGTGGCGTTGCAAGCGGCAATGGCGATGATCACAATCATGCATGGCGCCAACGTTTGGCAACGATGGTGGGTGTGCTTTCCTTCTTTCGTCTTGTTTCTGCAGCCGGCGGAACCTACAAAGCCCTTGCAATATTTTCGTCTTGTTTCTTTGCATCATTTTTTTTTTTTTAACATTTTCTAATATTTGGATTTATTTATATTCTTTTTTAAATATTTTTATCACTTTTTCGATTTACACTGCTATGCCACTACGTATCGCTCGCTAAGTAGAGTTTAGACGGTTTGCCGCTACACCCCACCGCTATCACTATTTTGATCCTTGTAAAGCAATCACATGAGGTTTAATAAGGTTATGGTTATATATGGATAGAAGGGATGTCATGCAAATCATATAGCGCTTGTGAGAAGAAATGTGTTAAAATAGTAATGTTGATCGTGTATGACTGCACTGACGATGGGGGAATTAAGAACACGAAGAGTTGTTACACCCCGACCCAATATAACCTTGTTTAGTACTAATTAATCGTGTTTTAATCAAATTAATTATGCTTAGTTACTAATTATGATAATTAGTGTTAATTAATCCTTGTGAGTTGAGTTAGTTGGGTCTTGAGTCGACTAGATGAGATGAGTTAGGACTGGTTTGACTCGGTTAAGTGAAGTTAAGGGCTTTTTCATAATTATCAATTTTTGCATTTTTGCATCATTTGCACGTCATTTTAGTACCAACGCGTGTATCTGCACGCCAACTTTCGTATTCGACCCAACCACATTTGACCAACCATTGATTTAGTGGGCCCTCATTTGACCCAAATTAAAATATAAAAGAGTTTAGTGGACTTATATGCAAAAAGGGTCTACCTTATCCCTTTATAAACCCAAACAACCCTTCCTTCTCATTCCTTTCATCTCTTCCTTCACTCCTCTCCATTTCTCTCTTCTTCAATCTCTACAAAGAGAGTTCATGGGCCTTGAGAATTAAGGATTTGGAACTCCTTCATCTTCTCCATTCTTCTCTTGTGGACAAGAACCCATATTCATCACCTCTTATTTCCTTCAAATTCGAAATTCTTGCTAGAGATAGGAGCCAAACCTCTTTTAAGTTGTATTTTTGAATTAAATGAGTTGTAATAGAGCCATGAGGCTTGTGGTTAACATGCATTGCATTCTCATCTCCTCTTTCATGGATTTCTTTGATTAGGGTTTGATTTATTTGGGATTTTTGGGGCTTTTGAGCTATTTGAGTGAAAAGGATTTGGAAAGCTCTAATTGAGGCAAGTATAGACTTTAAATGTGATTTACATAATGATGTTTGCTTTTGAAATTATAAAAGTTAGATTTTAATGATTTAGTCATTTAATAAATGAATGTTGTGATCATGGAATTGAATGGATGGAAGTAAGAAGGAGATAAATAAATGTTATGTTGGGAGTATGGAGGCTCCATTTATTTTAGGTATTAATGATAGAATGGTTTGGAAGGAAATAAGAGGAAGAAATCCCGAAAAGAAGAATTTTGGACCGTTTGCTCGAGCAAACCTGTTATTGAGACCCAAGCTCGAGCGACCAATGGGTGCACTTGAGCGACCTGCTCTTTGGATGGGGTCCGCTCGAGCGAACTAGGATCCGCTCGAGCAAACCTGAAGCTCATTTTTAGACTTCTTTTAACCCATTTTGCGAGTGGATTTATCACTCTTAAAAGCCTATTTAACCACTCCTAGCGAATAATTAGGGTGCACACCCCTATTCCATAGAGAATTAAATCCGTTTAGAATTATGCCCTTTTAAGTGGACCCTTTCGACCTTATAATTAGCCTAATGGAAATCGCTAATCTATTATTAAGCCATGGAGATTAATTTAGAGAGTCAATATAACTTCATCATTTGTGAGACCAAGTAAATAGCAACGTATTGATTTTCTCAATTAATCTTGTATGGGATAACTATGGGTTATGTGGATAATAAAATGGTTAGTAAAGTTTTAATGTCATTTGAATATTGGTTCGTATATTGAAAATGAAGATTTCTATCTACAATATTATTTGATAAACAGTTACATAGCTTATTATATTGATTTCATCATCTTCTTTCTTATTTGATATCCAATAGCTATACAATTATTTGATATTACTAAGGAAATTAGAATTGAACAAGTGTCCAATCATTGAATATGTTATTCGATTCGATTTGTGAACAAATTCGATTTGTTAATTAATTTGATTGAGTCGACACTACTTAGCTTCGACCTTGTGATACCCGATGGGGATAAACTTGGTTTAGTTTATTTGAGACAACTGCAGTATGTCATCTGGAGCACTGGAACTCCAAAACCAGGTAGCCAGTTAGCCTTTGGCCGGGCCGCTGGTGACATCCCAACTAGATTTGCTCTCTTTCGAGAGGATGAGCTTAATGTAGTCGCCATTTGTCACTATTAGTATTTATTGATCTCAAGAACATGTATTAATTTATTTTAGTTTAATTAGCAGTCTTTATTTTATACTTAATGTTTTATAAATCCATTGTCATTTAAATTCACTTGAAACATTATGTATTTCCTTTTAATTGCCTATGCTTGCCAATTCGTCGTATTTGAGGTAGTACTCTTGGTGTCATAAGCACAGATGCAGCTCCCGACCTTGAAGAGGTCCAGGAGGGAGAGGATGGTACTCAAGAGGTTCCTCCAGGACTAGAGGAGTGACCCGATGTTGGGCAATTGTAGATTCTCCTCCTTCATAGGGTACTACACACTTGTGAGGGCTTATAGTTAGGGTGTGACTAACTTCTTTTGTGTGGTCACACTATGATCTTCTTTTATATTTTGATTATACTTTTGGTAATGTTGTATAGGGTTTCTTGTAGACCCTCTTTTGTTAACAACGTACACGTTTGTAAAAGTTCGTTTGTATTAAACTTGAATGTTTAAATGGACTGAAGGGGAAATGATATTCATTTTGTAATTATAGATTCCGCTTAATTGAAATGTTTTAATTGGTTCAAGTGAGCTAGACTCACGAGCGGAATTGGTTTACCTCCTGTGTGTGATTGTATTTGACTCGCGACAAGAATTATCACACGGGAGTACGTGTATCTCACATCGGAAATTACCTCAGGCCATGGTAATTCAGGACCGGGATGTGAGAAGAGCTATTTGTGAAGCGTTTCAAATCAATGACCTCTGAAAATTGAAGCACTTTCTTGGAATTGAAGTTGCTGATGCAACAAAGGAACTGGAATTGAAGTTGACAGATGTAACAAAGGAATTGTCATCATTACAACGTAAGTATATGCTGGATCTTCTTGAATTAATAAGGATGATAGGGGCCAAACAACTTGCACTCCAACTGAACAAAATCATGGTCTACAATCTCAAAGTGAGGAACTACTTTATGATCATAGATCATAACAGAATACGTACGTGGGAAGGTTAATTTATTTGACCATCACAAGGCCTCAAATCTCATATGATGTAAGTAGCAAACCAACCCAATTTATTCCCTGTGGACGTATCATTTGACTGCAGTTCACAGAATTCTCAAATACTTAAAAGGTGCAAAGGGTAAGGCATCTTATATACATCTTATGGGCACGTGAAAGTGGAAGCATATATTGATGTTGATTGGGCTGGATCCATAAGAAATAAAGGGTCAACTATGGAGTTCTACATTATAGTTAGTGAAAATTTGTCTCTCATGAAATGGCAAAGAAGAGATGGTGGTTGCAGAATCAAGTTCTGCAGTTGAGTATCTAACTATAGCTCATGAAGTTTATGAGTTGTTAGGATGTTGCTGGAAGAATTATGCTTTAAGCATTGTGTTAGAATTATAGGCTGTCAGAATTATAGGCTGTATAGGCTGTCAAAATCGTTGAGGAGGCATGTCAGGGCTATTGGCAGTACCTCATCCGCTCGAGCGGATGAAGGGTCCGCTCGAGCGGACATGGCGCAGGTAGTCCGGAAAAAGTGGAAACCACTTTTCTAATAGTGCTCAAACTGATGGTTTTAATCCTAATCAAATTAGGGAATATTAAGCACGTCCCAAGGGCTATTTAAAGGACTCAAGGGCTATTCCAAAGACACACCTCACCTCTCAAAGTGCTGAGTTAGAGATTTGATTGAGAGAATTCTTTTCTAGAGATTTATTAAGAAGTTGTGCTGACAAGTTCTCTAGAGCCTGTTCTTCTGCATCCTTTGTAGAAGATTGTCTTCTTGCATAGAAGATTTGAGGAGTCAAGTGCTGGATTGAGTCTGTTGCAATCAGCGGTGTGAAGTCGTTGAAGCGTGAAGCGACACAAGGTAACTTCAGTCCTTAGGTAGGGGATATCTGGGGAGGAAATCTGAGTTTCTTGTAATTGCG
The DNA here is from genome assembly GCA_012931725.1 of Litsea cubeba. Classification (NCBI taxonomy): domain Eukaryota; kingdom Viridiplantae; phylum Streptophyta; class Magnoliopsida; order Laurales; family Lauraceae; genus Litsea; species Litsea cubeba. Next base: position 21,381,114 of record CM022953.1, on the reverse strand, counting down.
AGATTCATAGTGCTTGATTATTGATCCAGGTTGGATCGGTGGTTTTTTACCCGGTTAGGATTTTCCACCTAAAATTTGGTGTCCTTGTGGTGTGTGCTTGAGTTTTATTTCCGCTGCATAGTTTTTATTATTTGCACACTTTTGTCTGATTATTTGAGAAGACCAATCTAGAAATCGGGAACCCCTAAATATTTCTTTCAATTGGTATCAGAGCGGGTTGCACTAAGTTATTGTGTTTTGATCTATAAAGATTTCTAGAATGGTGCTCAACAGAGAAGGGACATCAACTACCAAGCCTCCTTTGTTTGATGGTTCTAATTATGCATATTGGAAGCAAAGGATGATTGGATTTCTTAAGTCCATTGATGATGATGTGTGGGATATTGTTGAGGAGGGCTACTCCATACCAACGATAGTGGTTAGTGGACAAACTGTTCCTAAACCTAAAGCTGAATGGACTAAGGATGAGAAGCGTGCCTCAAATTGTAATAACAAGGCAATGAATAGTATATACAATGGAGTGTCTGCTGAAGAATTCCGTAGGATTTCCACTTGCAAAACCGCAAAAGAAGCATGGGAAGTCTTACAGACGGTTTATGAGGGTACAGACACGGTGAAGCAAGCAAAATTGCAAAGGCTAACTAAAGAATTTGAAACCATCGTGATGGAAGAAGATGAGACCTTTGATCAATTTTATGCAAAACTGAATGATATTGTCAATTCTGTTTTCAATCTGGGTGAGGAAATTCAAGAAAACAAGATTGTCAAGAAAATTTTGCGGTCTCTACCTTCGAGGTTCGATTCTAAAGTTGACGCTATTGAAGAAAACAAGAATCTTGATACCCTCAAGATCAACCAGCTAGTTGGAAATCTTCAAACCTTTGAAGCAAACCGGTTGAATAAAGGAAAATCAAAAGAGAAGGGTATTGCTTTAAAAGCCATCTCAGAGTCAAAAAAGAAGCCTGAAAAGAAAATTGAATCTGATTCTGAATCTGATGGTGAAGATAATATGGCTGAGTTTATGAAGTGCTTCAAAAAATACATGAAGTCAAAAAAGGCGAATTGGAAGCATTTAAAATCTGGGAAGAAAGACACTGCCAAAGGAACAAAGTGTTTCGAGTGCCAAGGCTATGGTCATTATGCTAATGAATGTGCTAACAAGAAAAAGAGTACAAAGCAAAAGGTTCTCAACACAATTTGGGATGAAGAATCTTCTGAAGAAGAAAAGGAAGAAGAAAGCAATTTTGAAAACGATCCTTCAGATAAAGGGAAGGAAAAGTTTATGGCTTTCCTGGCTGCGTCTGTGTCTGACAATGATACTAATAGTGATGATGAGATGTCAGATCAAGAGAAAGATTTTGAAGAATTGTACCATGCTACATATGCTGATTGCGTCAAGATGACTAAATTTGCTAACAAGGTCACTATCAAGTTGAAGGCTGCTCAAGAAGAAAATTCTGCATTGAAAATTGAATTAGAGCATGCGCTCAAACAGGTTCATCTCTTGAAAAGTCAGAAAATCTGTTTGACTGAAAATTTGACTACTGATGGTCAAAAACTGCAGAAAGCTGAAAAAGAAGTAGCAGATCTGAAGAATGAGACAGTGACACTGAAAGCTGAAAATCAAGATCTGCAAGGAAGACTAAAGATCACTTTGTCCGAGCTAGAAGTAACAAAAGCTTCTCTACACAAGATGAACATTGGTACGAAAAATCTTACAAATATCTTGTGCAGTCAGAAGTCTCAATTTGATAGAAGCGGTCTTGGTTATGATCATGGTGCATCCACTTCAAATACTAAAGGTAAAACAATTTTTGTTTCAAGTGTTGCACATACTTCTCCACAAACTGCACATGTCAATAATGTGGTGAGTAGCTTCAAGAAAAAGAATGTGTCACGCGCTGCACACACATCCACTTGTCATCATTGTGGAAAGAAAGGACACATTCATCCCCATTGCAAAAAGCTGAATAGTCTACCAAAAACCAAGCAATGGCAGAAGAATTTTCTCCACCCAAGACAACTCAAATTTGGGTTAGAAAATCTGATTTGCCAAAGGAGTTTTCTCACACTATGCTGAAAGTTCAATCTACAAAAGTATGGGTGGCTACTCATAACAAGCCCTGATCAAGGAGGTCAAGTCCCCATTCCCAGTGCTGATGCGAAGATCATAATGAGGGGGAGTTAAAATCGAGGGGGAGCTACTGCATCCAGATTGATGAAAGCTGTATGATTATTTTTGTTTGTCAATTATGGACAAATTCAGGGGGAGAAGAATGAAGCCCAGAGGAGTTCTACAAGCTAAGGCAATTCAAGATCTACAGTGCTGATTTTTTTGTTTAAAAATTTATTGTATTTTGGGTTTTTCTTTTGGGTAGATCTTATTGTATAGTTCTAGGAGATTTGTCCACGAATTGTCAAAAGGGGGAGATTGTTAGAATTATAGGCTGTCAGAATTATAGGCTGTATAGGCTGTCAAAATCGTTGAGGAGGCATGTCAGGGCTATTGGCAGTACCTCATCCGCTCGAGCGGATGAAGGGTCCGCTCGAGCGGACATGGCGCAGGTAGTCCGAAAAAAGTGGAAACCACTTTTCTAATAGTGCTCAAACTGATGGTTTTAATTCTAATCAAATTAGGGAATATTAAGCACGTCCCAAGGGCTATTTAAAGGACTCAAGGGCTATTCCAAAGACACACCTCACCTCTCAAAGTGCTGAGTTAGAGATTTGATTGAGAGAATTCTTTTCTAGAGATTTATTAAGAAGTTGTGCTGACAAGTTCTCTAGAGCCTGTTCTTCTGCATCCTTTGTAGAAGATTGTCTTCTTGCATAGAAGATTTGAGGAGTCAAGTGCTGGATTGAGTCTGTTGCAATCAGCGGTGTGAAGTCGTTGAAGCGTGAAGCGACACAAGGTAACTTCAGTCCTTAGGTAGGGGATATCTGGGGAGGAAATCTGAGTTTCTTGTAATTGCGAGATTCATAGTGCTTGATTATTGATCCAGGTTGGATCGGTGGTTTTTTACCCGGTTAGGGTTTTCCACCTAAAATTTGGTGTCCTTGTGGTGTGTGCTTGAGTTTTATTTCCGCTGCATAGTTTTTATTATTTGCACACTTTTGTCTGATTATTTGAGTAAATCAATCTAGAAATCGGGAACCCCTAAATATTTCTTTCACATTGATAAACCTATGACTCTACTCTGTGATAGTAGATCTGCAATAAAGCTTTCCAAAAATCCAATGTATCTGAAGCGAACAAAGCATATGGGAGTTGACAGCTACTTCTTCAGAGAAAATATCGAAAAAGAAGATGTATCGCTCACATAAGTATAAATTATTAGATTGTAGACTTCCTCATAAAAGCAATAACTAGAAACAACTGAATGATCTTTTGTCTAAGACAAGCGTAATGAATATAGCCTAGAATTCTCTAAATCAAGTTATCCAATAATCAACCAAAAGATCATATCATGCTACATCATAATAATCAACCAAACGATCGTACAATGCTACATCATCTTATTTCATCGGTGTTAAAGAAAAGATTTTCTCCTACACAGTTTGCATAAGAACCGTGCATCTGGGTCATACCACATGACATTCAGTGGTGGGTCAAGATGAGTAGATGTGTGGTTCTTATGAGAACTTTGCGCAGCAGAATATTTTTCGTGTCCAGTGGCTCTCCTATGTCTCGTTGGCTTAAATGCCTGCTTTTTTGTGCAATAAATGATACAACCTTCCTTTTTTGCTATGGGTTTCTCCATTTAGCAAAATACATAATTTCTCATATCTCCACTAATTTGCTTTCTGTTGGTCATTTTATTAATAATAATAACTGCATTGTTCTCGCAATGGTTGTGTCATATACGATCAGAAAATGGGGAAGCTGATTGAGACAGGGCCTAATAACAGAGGACTCTTTCCTTTTATACTGTTTGCTCCTGTTGCAAGTTGAGCTGCCTGTTCTTTATTTCTGGACTCATATTCTATTTAGTTACGCAATTATGGAATAAATGTTTAGTTTGGTGGTCGTTTTTGCAATTAGAACCAGTCTCATCATAGTCAATGCTATAGTCTATTTCCACCCCAGTAACCTTTAAAATATACGCATTTGTTGCCACTCATAACTCTATCAAGTCTTGGAACCAACTCCATAGTTTGGAGTGGGTTCCTTGGGCCCTCTCTTGGGTCCCATCCCCCTTGATTAGGTTACCAAGAGAAAAAAAAAAAAACACTCCCTAGTTTGGTATGCTTCCAACTCCTGATGGTCTGGCATTTTGATAACTTTCTTTCTTAACAAATCAGGAAGAGGATGTCCAGAATGTATTGGGTGGTGGAGTTTTAGTTTGAGAAATATCAGACCTAGTAGTTATGGTGTGTGACAACTGAGTCAATATTGGGCTTGGGCAGGGGCAGAACTTTTCTGAAGCTGGGACAGAGATGATGGTGGGTAGAAAATATTGGAAGCTAGGATAAGGGTGAATACAATTTGGGAGGAAGATTACTAAATGCACAACTAAGTGAATAATCAACATCAGACCAAAACAATTTCGGCTACTTCTCCAACCATTGACAAGAACTCACTCCTGCTAAAACATGAAAGCCATAGAGTTTTGGTAATTGAATAATTGTCTAATACAAAGTACCCATAACTAGTTTATCACAAACTGAAATCAGATTTAAGGAATGATAACCAAAATATTTGGTATATCTTTACCATTTTGATTTGATGGTTTATATGGACTCGATTGTTAAAGTAAATCACTTAATAGAACCTTTAGGGGTCGTTTGTCTACACCCATTTACATATATAAATGGTGAATTATTTGCGCATTTATCGTTGGATGTTGCATATCGCAAAATCTATGAACCCATGCTCTTTGGATGGGATACATTTTCATTAATCATAAACTTAGATTACATCCCTTCGTGTTTTCACATGTTTGGTTGTTTGTGCTTTGTTTGTAATTTGAGCCTTAAGTTGAAACAAGTTCCATCGATAATCAACGTTCTTTCTTGACTAATCATTTAGCAAAGTTTTTAAATTTACGATACAAATTCGACAATGACAGGGACCTTTGGATTGAAACAAGGTATAAAAGCATGAATAATTTATTGGGGTTGATTAAATCCATTTATTTGGAATAATGAGATACATATGATAATGTTTGATTGAATCACCGAACAATGGTGGAGAAGCCTCGGAAATAGAAGACACAGCCGGTAAATCCTACGTGCACTCACCGACTGATCACTTAGTGGCAGGACACCTCACTTTCACAAAGACATATCACTCCCTTGCCAGTGAGGTAAAAAAAAAAAGTCTCAAGATTGTTTCTAGGTGTACCCGAGCCCTTGTCTAGAGTCTCAATAGACCTGGGTTCAGCATGATCCATCTGAGCCTGAAATGCAATGACAGGAGGCGGATTGTCAAATGGGCCTAACAGGTCATATTATCACTCTGACCTTTCTCAGACTTGAGGCCTCTATGATCTCGAGATTTCGCCAGTGGGCTCGGAATCATGCTGAGGGTCCACGATGGACTTGGATATGGATCCTAAAGTTTCATACTTCCCAGACCTGAAAACTATTTTTCCCTAGCCCAAACCGAGCCCATGGACCGTATCCAAGTCATAATTGTCATTCAAAAGGAGAGCCATGAGACCACTTTGTTACTATGGGGCAACGGGCTTGGCCCGTCGGTTATGGCTTCTCCAAGCCCATCCTGTTTAGGGTGCAAGGGCTGCAGTCCGTATCCACAGTACATTTGTTGGTGATGGTGGGCAACACTTGGTCATTTATCTATCTCATTTCTCATCAAACCATTTTGAACCGAATCTCTTATAATTTATTAACTGTTGATGCTAACTGTAAATGCTAATTTTAATCCATCTTAGTGAAGCCTGCACCTAGGACTGTTGATGGGAAATGTTCACAGGAAGTTAAATCTCAAGAGGACATTCATAGCACTTCTTCAATTTGTAGCCATTGATCATTTGAACCGAAACCTAACGTTAGACTTGTTTGTGTAAGGCCGTAGAAGAGAAATCGCAAATGCAGAAATGGACTTCCAAGTTCCAACGAAGGCGTGTCAGACTTCTACTCTCGGTCATTTTCCCTTGATAATCCATCTACACTGAATACCACATATTCATGTAGATAAGAAAAATCTTCTTGTGCTTCTCGATAAAACTTTCTGCACAAACATGTCCTTATTGTGTACTAATCTGGATGGTCGGTGGCCATGCGATGCACCCTTTCTTCTCACCTATGAATAGGAACCCTTTGGCAAAAATTAGGAGCCAAAGCAGTGCACCATCACATGGTTTATTGTTTTAAAAAAATCTTGAAGACACATACATATAAGTTTTTCACCATCAGCATGATCTATTAATCAAAGGTTATACCCGGCTTTCCTTTGGACTTGGAGGGATTAGTCCAGCCCAAAAAATTGGAAACCCTCCGATAGAAAAATAAAAAATAAAAAATTTATAACACACATGTGTAATGATCCTTGATATTTATCAGTTTCAGCAGGCCCGTTTGGCATTTTACTATTAAAGTCAAGTGGAGTGAAGTGAAATGAAAAGTATGAATAAAATATATAGTGGGTTATGATGATATTTTATTTTTAGTTGTTTGGGATGGAATATTGTTGACTTTTGGTATGAAAAATGGAGTTTTTATTGTCTTTTAGTTAATAAATATGGTTACTTTTTGACTTTTTGTTGGAAAAAGTTGGAAGGAGTTTTGAAAAAAAAATACTTTTGATATAATATTTAGGATGATTTAACTTTACTTGACTTTACTAGTCAAGTTACCAAACGGGCATATCAGTCCTAGATTTACAGTGGTCCTTGATCCCGGCACCCGACAGGCCTAATCTTGTCAGACGCATGACAGAGCCAGTGATACACAGATCCACCCACCTCTTACCCGATAAACAAAAAGATCCAAACCACCATCATTCTTAGGTGAATCTGAGATCTGATCCATCTTACAATAGTCCTTTGCTGGGGCCCACTTATGAAATTTAAATGGTCTTCAACCATGTGATTCTAATCCTATGATATCTGGTATGAATCCATCAGTGGGTCCCATTGATGGATTCAGAACAATCCCGAATTGCTTCGAGTTGGATCCTCTCAGGCTTTAGACTAGAGAAACTAAAAAGATATATACAACTAGGGCTGTCAAAATTTCACACGATCCGTTAACACGACACGAACCCACACGATATTAACGGGTTTGGGTGACCCCTTAATGAGTTTGTGTCGTTAATGGGTCGGACCTATTAACCCGTTAAATTAATGGGTTGTTAACGAATAAACCCGATAACCCATTACGACCGGATACAGCCCGCCAAAAAATCATACTGCCAAGTGTGCATCACATTACCATGCAAAAAATCAAAGTGTGGGTGACATAACTTTTGTTCAGTGGAAGGTGCACTTAATTAGAAGAGATACAACATTTACTTAGAAAATGGGCCTAGCCTCAAAACATAAAGTATGGCTCCATGATTTAGAAAAAAAATTCTTTTTTAAGTTTAATGAATATTTTTTTCAAAATTAACGGGTTAACGGGTCGTATTCGGGTGACTCGTTAAATAAACGAATTGGGTTCGTGTTTGATTTTTAACCCATTTTCTTAATGGGTCGTGTTCGGGTTGAGGTAATTCTAACCCGAATTCGTTTGACCAGCAACCCGAATTCTTTAACACGACCCGTTTGACAGCCCTATATAGAACTCACCTACTGAAATTCCCATATAAACACTCTCTTTCCGTGTTTGTTTGTAGCGTGGAGTAAGATAAAATAAATAGAGTGTGAAATCACGAGAAAACGATAAGATAGGAGAGGGAATTGTATATAAAAACACAAAAAGCAAAAAAAAAAAAAAACACTTTTAATTGCACAAAATAACAAAAAAGATGTACTAAAATAGCATAAAATGACAAAAAAATACTTTTATAAAGGAAAAAAAAGAAAAGAAAAAAAAGCTTTTACTCCCAACTCTCTCTACTTTATTTTTCTTCCTAATTCAATGCTCAATTTTATTTTATTTTAATCTTCAAATTGCACGCCAATAAAATTTCTTTCACTACTAGATTGATGTTTTGATGAAAAACAAATATATAAGATTATATAAATCGTGAACATTGGAAAAAACTATGATTTATGTTAAATTTGGGGTCCACCTACTTTACTACGAAGGTGTACGTATCAATAGGGTTGCAAATGGAATGGTTTCGGATCGGAACCATAGTGGAACAGGTCCCGGATCCGTTTGTAATTAACGATTCTGGTTTCGGTTTTGACTCGAAACTTGTTTTGTTAGTTCCAAACCTGGTTCCAATAGGAAGACTCGAATTTGGTTCCGGAACTGGATACACCTAGAGGACTGAAATCTAGTTCAAAACCGATTCTAATTTCTCTTTATTCTTCATCTTTCTTAAAATAAGTATATCATTTAACTTGTAACAGTGCATCAAGTCTACTACCTCCAGTATTATATATAAAAATATTAAAAAAAATTGTTAATTTTTAGGTATAATTTACAACATTAAAGTCTCATATGCCGGGTCCCGTGCCTAATGGTGGAACTTATATAGACCCTGAACCGGACTCGTTTATGAATTGGAATCTAAATTGGGTTTCGAATCCGAACCCATTTATGAATTGAAATCTAAAATAGGTTCATACCCGATTTTTTTCTTAAGGTCAAAATTTTTGGGTAATTGAAGAATTAGGTTTGTCCGACGTATATGGTGGGACGCACAGGATCGTCTCTCGGCTACTTTTGCTATGTCAAAATCAAAAATCTAGAAGCTCGTTTTTAAATTTTATTATCTGCTTATTTTCCACATCACAGTCAAAAACGCACAGCTCTCCTTGCAGACTCGACCGAGAGAGGGAGAGTCAGTGATGCTATAAATACCATTTATTGTCACTTCCATTTCTGACGACGAAGCGTAGAAAACCACTCTCCAAGGCCTATCGTTCTCTGTAAGCGCTCTTTCGATCCTTTCCATTCTCCAAAACAAGAACAAATCGATCGACAGCTTATGCTTATTTGCATCATTAGATGATTTCTAGGGCTTGATTTCACTTTGAGTCATGATTTATCAAATACTACTCCTAGATTTTGTTGTTGTTAATTGATTAGACAAGTGAGCTGATCTTGATCTGTGCCTGATAAGAGAATCTGATTACGTTTTGGATTGGTGAGGTTTTGGAAACGTAGTTGTGCTTGTTTTGGTTTTGAAATGTTTGTATTTGATTACACTGCAATTTGGGTGAAATGTTAGTTTGTAGGAAATCTTAGTGAATCTTCGCGGTGCTGGCAATTGATTGGAGGCATCTTTCTTTGTTGTAATCATAATCTGCCCTCTCTTCTTGAGAGAGCTGCTTGATGATGCATCACTGTTGTAATGATGAGTCAAATCTAGCTAGCAGTGGAACTGTTGTTATGAAAATCAAATTCATAGTAAAAACCAATCAAGGGATCTAATTGAATTGAAAAGTGAATTGTAGGATGTGCTGTTGACTAGACAGCTTTGGTTGTTAACTACCTGTTCATTGCTAGTCATATTGCCTGGAGTCCTATTTTGAGAAGAAACCCTGTGGAGGAGGAAGAAGCTCATCTTGATGCTCTCTTTTTTCCTCTTTTGTATAAGGTCTGTCTTCCGGTAGTGGGGACTGACCGAAGGGTATGGACAGGATCGGTTGATGGTTCATTCTCAGTTAAGGTCCCCCGAAAGTAGTGGTTTTTGCGTGGTTCGCTAATTTAGTTTGTACTTCTGAAGTGCAATTTGATAGGTGTGAATGGCTGCCCTATGTGTCTTAATGATGTGAAATCAATGGACCATTTGATGGTTTCATGCTCCTTTGATCGCTTGGTTTGGACCTTCATTCTTGGATGGTTCGATTATAGCTGGGTCTTGCCCAACTCTTTGGGAGCTTTGTTTCAGGCTTGGAGGACGGGGGTAGGTTCGGTCAGGGGCAAGATTATGTGGAAAGTTGTATTCTTGGTGGACCTTTGGGTGCTTTGGAAGAAGGGAAATTTGAGATGTTTTGAAGGGGTGTATTCTAAGGAGGACATTTTCCTACATAAAATTAAATTTCAAGTTGCAATTTGGGTCTCTAACCTACCAAACTTCAAAGGAATTTGGATAGATTCAATGGTGTCCAGTTGGAAAGAAGCTGCCTTCCCTATCCTTTCTAGAGCTCCTATCCTATCGATTTGGTCTCCTTTTTTTTTTTTTGAATTCAATATCGATGGGAGCATTGTGGGCAATCTGGGCCCTTGTGCTATCGGCGGTATCATCAAAGATCACTTGTCTTCGAGCATCCATTCCTTCTCAGCCTATTCTGGTTTATGTTCTGTGAATGAGGTGAAATGTTTGCTTTGAGAATTGGTCTTTGTCAAACTGCTAGATTGACTCTTTCTAATATTATTGTGGAGGAACTAGGGAGATTCCTCTCGTGCTATCCAGTGGGTGTCGACAGTGGCGGAACCAGAAAATATGCCTTGGAGGGGCCACTATGAAAATATAAAATTTCTTAAAGGGACCAATGCAAAATTTTTTAAAATTTTCCACTAATAATAGGGGGCTTTTTCAAATTTCAGGGGTGGCCATCCCCCCCGCCCCGCGTTCTGCCCCTGGGTATTGGGCTCTTCTAAGCTGCCTTGGAGGCTGGCGACATCACGGCTTATACACCTAGCTTTGAAGCTGAGCGTATCCTTTTCGGGTTTCGCATATGAAGAGATTAGCTAATGATATGACTGATTGTCTTGCCAAGGAGGGAGTTGGCATGCAGCGGATTTGGGTTGTGACATTCCTCAATGACCTTTTTTTGAGCTTTCTGATTGTTTTTTTTTTTTTTTTTTTTTTTTTTTTTCCGGTTTTGTTTGCTTCTCAGTATATATGTTTTTTAGCTGTTTAGCTTTCAATAAAATTCAGTTGCCATTAAATAAAATGTAATCTTTTATCTTCTATCCTTTTTTTTGTAAAAGAATGAAAAATCTTACTAAAAAGGTAAAAGTCAAGAAAAAAATAGTTGTTATGCATAACTCATCCATAGCAGCATCGATGTGGCTAGTTAGCTACAAATAAGACTATGATGCAATCATTGGAAGACCATCAATGGCGTATGTTAATATGTTATATATTATCTATGTGCTATTTACAATTATTACTTTCATTTTCAAAAAAATAAATATATTATGTATGTGTGAATAGTTGAATATGTTTAAAACATTAACATTGATTAAAAAAATAAACTAGTTGCATTATTTTTCTTTTTGAATTCAAAAAGCATAATCCAAAGGATGTATCACTAGAATTAAAGAGGTAAGTTATGAAGAAGACGGAAAAAAAATTCTCACAAGAATGTAAGACGAAATCCATACCTATAATCCAATGATCTGTCTGCAAATCTAATCTTGTTTCTCTAAAGCCTTCCAAAAATACTACAAACTTTTATTGTAAGTGATTTCTTTAATCAATTGTTAATCACTTAAGAATAAAAATACCTAAAACAATAAATGAAAAAAGTCAAAAAATTACTAAAAATAACCATTCAGTTGTAGTTATTCTCATCGAAACAGATTGTCTGAATTGTGCGATTCAATACATCAGGAATCAAATTTTAGATTTACATCTAAATCCTAAATTTACTTTTAATGGAATTCACAGTGTAGATACAAATCATTTTTCTTAATATTTGATATGAATCATCAATTCAAGGTACAGATCCTAGGATTTTAATAAGAATAAGAGAGACAATTGGTTGGGTTTTCGATGAATAGTATCTAAAGGAGAAATGTGATATGTAATCTTGATGACCAGTATTTGTTTTTTGTAATACTAGTATGAATTTTTGTAATAGCAGGTCTTTCGTGTTTTAATTTTGATAAGGATGCTTTTGAATTCTGTAGTTAAGTTACTGCAGTCAGTTTTTAATTTTCAGCTATGTTCCTCAAGTTTCTCAGTTTTTAAATTGTAGCTCTTATTGAAAGTTGTTACCGTGTGATACTCGTATATTTTGTTTGGTGGCGAATCAACATGTTTGGATGAGAAAAGAAGAAAACTGTCCAGAGTTCATATTTTTAGTGTGGACTGTAAAAAAAACTAGGAGTAAACTATCTACAACACAAACTTGAACTTGAACAGTTTTGTGGAAAAACTTTATAGTACACATTTGAACTAGGGACAATTTTCTCCACCTCCACATTCTCAACCTTTTTCTCTACATCCAAATAGCCCTTAGGTTTTATTAGTTCCACAAGTGGGCCACTTACCAACATCTAACACTGCAACTAAGCTTGTTTTTATTCTTACTTAAAATGGCGTCACTGTCAAGACACAGGTCAACCCAATGGGTCAAGACAACCCAATGGAACCTAAATCCATGGGTCAAAGGAAATCTGTTGAGATATTTTTTATTGATTGTAATTTCCAATTTAGCTCCTAGATTAGTTCTTAGATTAGATTTCTTTTATTAGAATCAATTTCAATTATGGCATTAGCATTGTTATATAGAGTTTCAATGCAAAGGAATGGCCAAAGTTCCTCTTCACAAATCCTTCTCTGTTTTCTTGAACAATTGATCTTGGGGGGCTTCTTCTTCTTGCTACAAGAACTAAGGAAACCTCTGTTCAGTTCTTTTTTGATTTTTTTTTTACAAAAGATTGGTGGGGTCCACTGTTGTTTCATCTCATAAGAAACTCCCAAGCTTTCAGTTCACCCATCCGTAGTGATCATCTAGCTAAGATTTATTCCACGAATCTTGAAAGGAGAAGGTTCATTGTAATTGATTTCCTCTGTCGATTCTGTCACAATGACATTCCAATCTGATTAAAAAAAAAAGACTTTTCACTGTTGAAGACTGAGGTCCATCTACATATTTTATCAACTGAATCAACAACTATCTAGAAAAGATATTATTCTGGGATTTTTTTGACATTTTTCTAGAATTTTTTCCCGGTTGCCAAAATGACTATTGTGCGCTCCTTCATCTCTATAGCAGCTATTCGCAAGTCGCATATTTATTTACTTGATGTGAAGAATGCCTTTCTTAGTGGTTCCCTCATCGAAGAAATTTATATGCATTTGCCTTTGGGACCTGTCCAACCTCCACATTATGTGTAAATTCAAAAGGCTCTCATGGTCTAAAACAAGCACCACATGCTTGGTTTGATCGTTTCAACACTTGTGTCCTAAACATGGAATTTGATCGAAGTGCTGATGATCTGGCTCTCTTCCTGTGCAATCCATTGCTGGCTGTGTTTCTATACAACATGATTTTCCATCTTTCTTGGATCTTCCCTCATCCGTTGGAAGAGCAAGAAACAAGATGTTGTTTCTCAATCCTCTGCAGAAGCAGAATATCGAGCTCTGGCTGATAACATTGTAGAAATCATCTGGATCCATAGGTCAAGACTTTGGCATCTCCTCTCTACTTTGATAGTGATAATGTCATGAAAATTGCTTTCAATGTTGTTTTTCATGAGTGCCAAGAATGTTGAGACTGATTGTCACTTTGTCCATTACCACGCCGATCGTGGCACTATAAAACTGTTCTACGTCCCTTCCGCTGACCAACTAAGAGTCATCCATCATCACGGTTCCTGCAACTGTAGGGTCAAAACAACCTGGTGGAAACTAAATCCATGGGACAAATGAAATCTGTTGTAATATTGTATATTGATTGTAATTTCCAATTTAGCTCCTAGATTAGATTTCTGTGATTATAATCAACTGTAATTATGGCAAGGCCATTGTTATATAAAGGAGCACAATACAATGGAACGACCAATGTTCCTCTTCACTGATCCTTCTCTCTTTTCTTGTTTTGATATTCTCAGTCACACTCACTTGCATTTTAGGGTGGAAGAGTGCAGTGCCTTTCCATTCTCCCCACATGCCTCATGATGTTTCCCTAGGAGGTGAGATCATCCCCAAATATCCCCAAATCAACATCTGGAGTTGCATCCAGACTCAGCATAGAAGAAGAAATTAACACAGCTTTTAAGCTATTTCTTGCAATCATATTGTTTCGTTGCCTCTTTTATTGTACACGATTTCCTTCTACTGACTTCCATGCTGTATAAGCAACCACATGTAATTTGGATTAGTGTAACTGAGTTCTCTCTCTTCTAGCACCAAACTTTGGTTCCTACTTTTTTTGTATGCCAACTGCCAAGTCTATATACTCATTGAGGAAGTCTTGGCCAGTTTTAGAGCCTTAGAAGAATAGTTGATATCATTTAACTCTTTGTTTTATGATGTTATCGTCTGTGTAGTTGATCTGGATGATTAAATTGAAGATTGAAATTACAGTGTAATCATTAGAAGCATAAAACATTAGCCTTTATTCCTGAGCTTTTGATTGCTGAAGAAGTTCATATTTCTTGTCCAGGTTTTGGTTTTGCATTTTCTTTCTCAGTAATGGATATAACAACAATGGACCGCGGGACACTCACTCTGCTTGGAACGGGATGCTGTGCAATGCTTACAATGCATTTCACAGTACAGTTGCTATCACAGCATCTCTTCTATTGGAAAAACCCAAAGGAGCAGAAGGCTATTATAATCATCATACTCATGGCCCCTTTATATGCGGTCAACTCATTTATTGGTCTATTGGATATTCAGGGAAGCAAAGCCTTCTTTACATTCTTGGACTCAGTTAAGGAATGCTATGAAGCACTGGTAAATACTTGTTTAGTGTCTGGTACTTATACATTATGAAATAGCTTTTGTACTCAATTGTTTCTCCTCACCATATTATTGTCGTGTTTCTTTTTTCTTTTTTTTTTATTTGTAGGTGATTGCTAAGTTCTTGGCCTTGATGTACAGTTACTTAAATATATCTATCAGTAAAAACATAGTGCCAGACGGAATCAAAGGAAGACAGATTCACCATTCCTTTCCAATGACTCTTTTCCAGGTAGAACTCAAATTTAAAACTTTATAGCACTGAATAATAACTGTGGGTATTATTCTTCTTGTAATTGTTACTGCATGTTTTTCACTTTATTGTTTGGTACTGTTGAGACTAGAAAGTAGCAAATGATTTAATAAAACAAAAAGTCTACTTGGAGGGAATATTGGGACCGGTCCTTGGACCGATCCCAATGTCCCCTCCAAATATCAACTTGATATTTGGAGGGGACATTGGGATCGGTCCAAGGACCTGGTCCCAATATTCCCTCCAAGTAGCAGGGCTCTTAATAAAATTTGACCATGAAAATTTTTATCTGCTTTACGTGCTGAGTCTACTGCATGATGACCTTTGTGTATTGGTGCCTGAGAATTTGATTTGAAAAGGTAGCATTTGGAGTTACATAAATCTCATTTTCATATTGATCCAAATAAAAAAAAAAGGGATATAATATTCTTTCCTCTTTTCTTTTATTCTATAATCATTTTCCTAGTCAAGCATTTTGTTGCTTGAACCACAGTTTAGCAGAAAGATGAGGAGAAAGCACTGGCTTTACTTTCTCAACCTCTTTTCTTTCAGGATTCAGTTTGCAGTCATTCCCTCTTTTACTTATTTATTTATTTATTTTGTTTTGGTGGGTCTTTTGTGTCTCTCTGCCACCAGCATTACAATTATTTTTCGGGGGGGGGGGGGAGTTATTTACCGTCTTTTGTGTATCTCTGCCACCAACATTACAATCATTTTTCCAATTTTGAAGTGGGCCAAGTATAAGGTCTTGTACCATAGTTGTAGTTGATAAGGCTGCAAAGAATTTGAACTATTCCTCGTCTACTTCAACTTTTATTGCTCTAAGAAACTCTATGTTTGTTTGAATATATCCTTGGCCCCGTTGAGGGCTGTCTGGAATTGTCAACCTTACTGGGTGATGACTATCGGATGTGCTTGCTTTTGAAATTACTGCCTCATACTGGGTAATGTATATCTGATGTTCTTGGTTTTGAAATTACAGCCTCACAGTGTCAAGCTGGACCAGCACACATTGAAGCTCCTCAAGTACTGGACGTGGCAGTTTGTTGTGATCCGGCCTGTCTGCTCTGTTTTGATGATATCCCTTCAACTTCTTGGGCTATACACCAGTTGGATCAGTTGGACATTAACCATCATACTGAACATTTCTGTCTCCCTTGCTCTATATTCCCTTGTGATCTTTTATCATGTCTTTGCAAAGGAATTGGCCCCACACAAGCCTCTCTCAAAGTTCTTGTGCATCAAAGGAATTGTTTTCTTCTGCTTCTGGCAGGTAAGCCTCTCTGAACTCATTTTAAATGTTGTGTAATTAGCTAACATTGACAACTTCTGGATCTTATTGAGTGTTGATTTAGCACTTTGCCCTTCTAGAGTTGGAGAAAAAGCCCATTCTTTCATATTTAGGAAAGACCAGTAAAGAGCTAGAACTGCAGGGAGCCTATCATAACTTCAGTTCCTGCCATTGATCCTGCTCTGGGATCTTGCTTGTACTGTTTCCTCTTGTTCACATTTACTTTATCATATGGGAACCATCTATAAGGACGACTGGCGGCGAAACTAAGGAGTTTCCTATCACGATTGGTCTACACCAAGGCTCAGCGTTAAGCCCGTACTTGTTTGTCCTAGTTATGGATGAGATTACAAGACATATCCAGGATGAGGTGCCGTGGTGTATGCTATTTGCAGATGACATTGTTTTAGCGGATGAGACGAGAGAAGGAGTAAATGCTAAACTAGAATTGTGGCGGAAAACATTAGAGACAAAGGGGTTTAGGTTAAGTCGATGCAAAACGGAATATATGGAATGCAAGTTTAGTCAAAGTAGGACACCTGGTAACATAGAAGTAAGTTTGAGCACACAAAAGATTGTAGAGAAAGAAAACTTTAGGTACCTTGGATCTATGGTGCAACAGGATGGAGGGGTTGATACAAATGTAAGTCACAGGATTCAGGCCGGGTAGACCAAATGGAGGAGTGTTTCGGGGGTCTGTGTGATTGGAAAGTCCCCCTCAAGGTTAAAGGAAAGTATTATAAGGTGACGGTACGACCAGCGTTGTTATATGGATCAGAGTGTTGGGCAGTAAAGCATAATCATGTCAAGAAGATGGAAGTTGCGGAGATGAGAATGCTAAGATGGATGTGCGAGATCACAAGGAGAGATAGGATTAAGAATGAGGAGATTAGGGGCAAAGTAGGAATAGCACCGATTGGAGATAAAATGTGAGAAAATCGACTGAGATGGTTCGGCCATGTTAGAAGGCGTCCAACGGAGGCACCTATTAAAAGGTTTGAAAGCATGGAGATTGCCAGGAGTAGGAGAGGGAGAGGGAAACCCAAGAGAAGTTGGAAATAAACTATTAAACATGACCTTGCCTACATAGATCTAACGGAGGACATGGCCCTAAACAGATTTGTTGGCGTCGTCAAATCCATATTACCGACCCCACCTAGTGGGAAAAGGCTTGGCTTGGTTTGGTTTGGTTTATGGGAACCATCACCACCAATCCGACTCCCCAGTACCTTCATGCTTACTGCAACTTATAATGTAGAATATCCAAGAAAATGAAAAGTATTTTTTGAACATTATGATTTTTGTCGGTGTATTTTTTTCTCTCATGTCCAGTTTCAATTCTTAAGAGATTGGAGAGATTGCATCGTGAATTCTTATGGGATGGAAACAACGCTAAGAAGAAATTTCATTTGGTAGTTTGGGCGTTCATTTGTAAAAATCTAAGGAAGAGGGGGCCTTGGGTGTTAGACGCCTTAGACAGATGAATCAAGCCTTATTGGGTAAATGGGTTTGGAATTGGAGAGAACTCAGAAGGTCCATGGAGACAAATCTTAGTGGTGAAATGCGGTCTCTCTAGAAGTGGATGGGATGTTCGGGGTGCCTCATACTAGGTGTCGGCCATTTGGAAAGGAATCCTTTAAGTTAATAAGATCTTCTTGGAGAACATAAGCTTTCATGTAGGCTCTGGTGAAAGGTTTTTTTTTTATTTTTGGCAAGATAGATGGGTTGGAGGGAGGTCATTGGCTGCCCAATTCCCATATTTGTTGAATTGTGCTACTGCTATGGACAAGGAAGCACTGGTCAAGTGTTATATGTCTAGTGTTGGTGATCAGCTTGTATGGAATCCCATTTTGAGGAGGAATTTGAAGGAGCATGAGGAGACTCAATGCATTTCTCTCCTCAACATTCTTGATGATGTGTATATCCTAGAAGGAGGTGAGGACATAAGGGTGTGGAATGCCTCAAAAGATGGGTCTTACTCAATGTCTTCTTCTTTATGGCTATTTCTAAGAGAAGTAGGGAGAGGAGCGCATTGACCGGCATTTGGAAGTTTGGTGCCCCGCCAAGAGTGGTAATCTTTGGATGGCTGGCTCTCCGGAGAAGAATTCTAACCATGGATAATCTAAGGAGGAGAGATAGGATTGTGATTAATGGATGCCCAATGTGCTTAAGAGATGTGGAAACTGTGGACCACGTCATGCTGAATTGAAAAACAGCTAGGACGATGTGGAATTCGATGATTAAGTGGTTTGAGTGTAGCTGGGTTCCTTCCGAACACTCTCCTAGACCTTTTTTCAGGCATGGAAGGCTCCAACAAGTTTGCATAGAGGCAAAGAGTTGTGGAGTATGTCGTTTCTTGCAGCTATTTGGATAATTTGGAAAGAAAGGAACTCCAATGTTTTGAAGGAGTTGTTTCCAGTGATACCTATTTGGTGGAAAAAGCGAAGTTTGCAGTTGCTTCATGGATATTGATCAACCTTGCTTTTAGGAACTACTCCTTGGACGAGATTATTTCTAATCAAATTTTGGAAGAGCCCAACTAGTTTTTTCTTTTTGGGATTCCTTTTTTCTTGTTTCTCGGTGTTTCTTTTTGTTGGTTTTTGCTTTTGGCGGTTTCCTGACTTGGTTATCAGCTTGCTTGTATCTCTCTTGTACTGCTTGCTCTTTTTAATGGAAGTTACCATTCAAAAAACCAAAAAAATTGAACATTAATAAGTGTTTATGTAACTTGAATCAAGCAATTTCTCGACTCAGCCATCTTGGCAAACTGAATATGCCAATACATCAGTTCAGTAAAATTATAAAATTCAAAGATATGTTAGTGATAAATGGACACTTGTGAGCTCAGGTAAATTATGAAATTCAAGATATGTTAGTGATAAATAGATACTTGGTTTTCACAAAAATAGACACTTGCATTCTTGCCTATAGGACAATGATGTCAATTCGTCCGTGGTGGATTGGGTTTAAAGGTGGGGCCCACGATGGATGGGTCATGATTGGTCATCTTATCCTTCCTTTCCCTAATTCTTTTTTACTGTATCATTCCCTTAATTTGATTCTAGACTTTTGTGAAATGTTTTTTTTCCCACATTGTATTTTTGGTAACAGATTGTAAATTTAATCATTAAGGTCTAGACTCCCTAGTACTGTCCTTTTGGTTGTCAAAATTAGTGCATTTAAATATATTTTTTTATAACGGTAAATTTTATTAAAGAAAAGAACCAAGCAAAACAGGAACCAAACTAACGAAAAGATACAAGAAAAAGAAAAATCTACACATCGAAAGAAATATTTAACCAAAGAACTCCATCCCTTGCTAGACCATCTGCCATAGCGTCAGCTTCACACAGAATGTGGTTAAACGAAGCTTCTAATTGAGTTGAGATATCTTGCACCTCCTCTACCAAATCTGCCGATCTCCATGGGAAAGGAGATTTTCCAGAGGCCCATTAAATTGCTAAAAATGAGTCACCTTCAATGATTGCTTTGTAGCCTCCCAGTTTAAATGGACATTTGCTCATCAGTTCAGGTAAATTATGAAATTCAATGATATGTTAGTGATAAATAGATACTTGGTTATCACAAAAATAGACACTTGCATTCTTGCCTATAAGACAATGATGTCAATTCGTCAGTGGTGGATTGGGTTTAAAGGTGGGGCCCACGATGGATGGGTCATGATTGGTCATCTTATCCTTCCTTTCCCTAATTCTTTTTTACTGTATCTTTCCCTTAATTTGATTCTAGACTTTTGTGAAATGTTTTTTTTCCCACATTGTATTTTTGGTAACAGATTGTAAATTTAATCATTAAGGTCTAGACTCCCTAGTACTGTCCTTTTGGTTGTCAAAATTAGTGCATTTAAATATATTTTTTTTATAACGGTAAATTTTATTAAAGAAAAGAACCAAGCAAAACAGGAACCAAACTAATGAAATGAAACAAGAAAAAAAATCTACACGTCGAAAGAAATATTTAACCAAAGAACTCCATCCCTTGCTAGACCATCTTCCATAGCGTCAGCTTCACGCGGAATGTGGTTAAACGAAGCTTCTAACTGAGTCGAGATATCTTGCACCTCCTCTACCAAATCTGCCGATCTCCATGGGAAAGGAGATTTTCCAGAGGCCCATTAAATTGCTGAAAATGAGTCACGAGATTTTCCAGAGGCCCATTAAATTGCTGAAAATGAGTCACCTTCAATGATTACTTTGTAGCCTCCCAATTTACACATTTCATGGCAGTCAACAAGTAAAGCATAAACTTTAGCACCATTGGAATCATACGAACTCACTGGACTAGAAAAGTTTTTCACAACCACCCCTGAAGAGTCCGGAATAATGCTTAAAACTGCCACCAAAATTCGACTTTAGGAGACCAGCTGGAGGAAGGTTCCACTTAATTCTATGCACAATCTTGGAGCGGCATTCCCCTATTAAATTGGCTCCCCAAGATCTATTCAAATCTTCTAAAGAAACTCCTGTAAATTATGCCTTTTTACTAGCCCACTCCGAAACATTCCAAACAATAGACTGAACAATCTCATCAGCAGAGTTGCTTTTATTTTTTGAAAATTCTATTATTCCTGTCCAACCAAATCTTCCAAAAGCCAGCATAAAGGGACAACCGCCATAATATACGACCTCGGATTGAACTACCTCTATGTTTCCACTGTTGGAAAAGATCCATAACAGTACAAGGCATGCCCAACTCATGTCAAACCTATCAATAATTGAAAACCAGACTTTATGCGCAAACTTACAGTGAATCAACAAATGATTAGTTGTTTCCTTCTCATTTAAACACAATGGGCATCTGTTGACAATGATACAGTTTTTCCTTCTCAATTGATCCATTGTAAGAATCTTTTGCAAACTCGCCACCCAGCGAAAAACCATAACTTTTGGGGAAACATAAGAGTCCCAAAAATGCCTCCAATCAACCATCCTAGCATTAGCATCAGACAAGACATTATTGGACTTAAACGAAAATTGACCCTTAGATTCATGCTTCCATAATCTTTCATCCTTTCTCCCTACAGAAAGATAAACCCCCTCTAGCAAAGAGAGCATTCTCACTAAATCAATAATTTTATTATCATGCAAATTTTGATGAAACACAAAATCCCAGACTATAAAACCACCCGCTGATTGAAAATTTTCTACAATAGCAGCTTGTTGCCTCCTATCCAAGACAAAATGACGAGGAAACTAACTCTTCAAGGTTGCCTGCCCACATCATTCATCATGCCAAAAAAGAATATGATGTCCAGCATGGACTCTGTACCTTATCCACTTATCAAAATCATCCTTAACTAAAATAATAGACTTCCAAAAACCTGAAGCCTTATAACTCTGGACCGCAACAGACCACCCATCCTTATCCAACTTATACTTATCGATAAGAATTTGTTTCTATAAACCTTGAGTCGAATCACCCACCCTCCATAACCACTTCCCAAGTAACACTTTATTCATATTTCAATGGAACGAATCCCCAATCCGCCTTGAGAAAGAGGTTTACAAATAATCTGCCATCTAAGTAAATGATAGTTCCTTTGCTCAACAGTATCGTTCCAAAGAAAATCACGTTGGATTTTCTCCATTTGCGGCACCACTTTTTGGGGACATTTAAAGCAAGACAGAAGATATATAGGGATACTAGAGAGAACAGACTTAATAAGAGTAACACGACCACCCATTGACAAATATCTAACCTTCCAAGAACTAAGTTTTTTTTATCAAGCCTTTCCACAACTGGATCCCACAAACTTTTCTTCAGTAATTCCAAGCATAGTGGCAAACCCAAATATTTTGTCGGGAGCTAACCAACTTTGCAGCCAAAGACATCGGCCAAAATTTTGACATAATGGTCCTCCATACAAATACCAATCAACTCACATTTCCTGTAATTGATCTTCAAGCCTGATAACAACTCAAACCACCTCAAGATATTTTTCAAACAGTCTACTTGTTCCAAAGAAGCATCAAAAAATAATTGTATCATTTGCAAACTGTAAATGAGTTACCTCATAGGCAGCATTATCAATAGGGAAACCAGAAATCATCCTTGAAAGATTAGCTTGCTTCAATAAAACATTGAGAGCTTCCACCACGATGACAAAAAGTAAAGGAGAGAGGATCTCCTTGCCGCAATCCTCTATAACTCTTGAAATAGCCTTTCGGAGAACCATTAATCAAGATGGAAAAGTGAGCAGAAGAAGCACAACTTTTTTTCGGTCCTTGCCATTTCTTTCCAAACCCCATCCGAGACATCACATATTGTAAAAACCCCCAATCCACCATGTCATAAGCTTTCTCAAAATCGAGTTTACAAACCACCTTAGGACGATGATGTCGAAACCTTGAGTCAATACACTCATGGGCAATAATCACACTATCAATAATTTGACGATCATCAACAAATGCCCCTTGGATATCTGAAATAATCTCTGGCAGAACTTTCCATAACCGATTAGCCAACACTTTTGCTGAAATCTTGTACAAGCTCCCAATTAAACTAATTGGGCGAAAATCCTTTAGCAAAACAACACCTTCTTTCTTACAAATAAATGCTATGAAAAAGGCACCCAACTCCTCAGGCATTACACCATTCTCATGAAACTTATTAAAGAAAATTTGCAGTTCATCCTCCAAAAGATTCCAGAAATGCTGACAAAAGACAATAGGAAAACCATTTGGGCCAGAGCCCGATCCCCTCCAAGGCCAATAACAGCTACCGTTATCTATTCTTTAGAAAAAAGGAATTTCTAAAGAAGTAGCACTAAGAGAAGAAAGAGACCTAAAAGAAATTCCGTTCAACCAAGGCCGCATTCTCTTGTCACCCGTGTAAAGATGCTTGAAAAAATGAGCAATTTCCTCCTCAATAACCATTTTAGAGTCCAAAAGTATTCCTCTAGAAACAATCGATGTAATCCGGTTAAAAGGAATTGTATGCAAATAACATTTGCATGTCAAAATTATTTCATTATGTATACAGTACATAAAAAAGGAAGATGGATTTTTTTTAAATGTTCTAGAAAGCGTATTAGTATATTTCATAATCCTTCCAAAAATTTTTGTCTTTTTTTACAGACAAAACTTAGTTGCTACAAGCTTGACACAGTCCCACAACCTTTTAGTTGCGACAATGAGTACCTACCAACTCAAACCTGCAGCATCCTGGTTGCAGCAATGAGCAGCTTCCAGCCAATCAGGAGCTTGATTGTTGTAACTATGAGGTTGCAGGGTCAAGGGATACTACCAATCAAAAAGGGGAGAGAAGTACCAACAATAAGGGAAAAAATATTTTTGTTGAAACAGTGTAAACATGTTCATACTACATGTGTGAATGAAGTTAATCAAATACCAGTAGGAGAAGATCAGATTCCATAAATTCCAATCATGATATAGAGTTTCTTCAATGTCCATTATACTCACTAATGATCTAGATCTAGGCAACTTTTGGGCAACAGCCTTTTGGGGCCAACTTGCATGATCAGTCGAGATAGGGGATGGAGTGATGGATGGGTCCATATTTGGACAAGGTTGGAGTAAAATCAGCCTAATTGGACATTATGTTGGGGTAAATATCTGTCCAATATCAACAGTGGGAAAGTGTGACCTCAAAAAAAAAAAAAAAAAAAAAAAAAAAAAAAAAAAAAAAAAAAAAAAAAAGAAGTGGGAAGTGTTAAAAAAAATTCAATGTAAAATCCAGTGGTGTGTACAATCTAGAATTGTGTCCTGTGCCAATTCTTTGGAGGTAGGGGGGCCTTTGGGGGGTTGATAGGTGGGGCTCTGCATGGTTGTTACTTAAGAATGAGCTCACTTGATCATTTACTTTTGTGTGTGCATGAGATTTTTCGGGAACAGCCCAGCCATTAGTCTTCTATGATTGAGCAAATGTGGGACTCCACCTAGTCCCCCCTATGATCAATCCTAACTCGTAGCCGCCCCCCCTCCTCCCCGCGACCATACACCCACCCCACAATAAAAGCACAACAAAAAAAAAGAAAAAAGGAATCCATAGCTCCCTCCTCCCTATGTTTGGTCTACTCATTCTTGAAGGTATGCATTTGTGTGTTTAACCAAACCCCAACTCATTCTTGAAGTTATGTATTTATGTGCGGGGGGGTGGGGTGGGTGGGGGGGACTTAATGGCATAGCCTAGCTTATGGAGCCCAGTCTGAATTGTATGTATATAGCATGGGCATCCTTACCACATAGATGGAATATGATTACTCCCTTACTGACACTTCCATTCGTTGTTGTTTCCTTATTATTTGTCAGGGCATTGTGATTGAAATCTTAGTTGCAGTGGGGATAATCAAATCGCATCACTTCTGGTTAGATGTTGAGCATATTCAAGAAGCTCTGCAAAATGTCCTAGTGTGCATAGAAATGGTCATTTTCTCTGTTATCCAGCAGTATGCATACCATGTTGCACCTTATAGTGGAGATATTGCAGGGAAGCTGAAATCAGGAAAGAATGAATGATCTAAGAATTAATGCTGTGTTTGATAGATAATGTGGTTGAAATGCTTTTCATATGTCGGTGCAGCTGGACATATTATGGCTTGTTCCCTCTAAACTTTTGTATTCTATTATTCTGCATGTATCTTTGATCTTAATAGTCTATGCCAAGTAAGATTTGTTTTTCTGATTAGCAAATGTGATTGAGATAGACAGACACACTGATACATGGGCAACATGGCATGGATTTGTAAAACATTCCGAGACATTTTCATAGTGAAAGTCTCACCTGATTGCCATAGCATACGGTGGTACTGTTGCAAGCGGCCTCAGTCGTGTTCCGGTGCCTCCTGTATTGGTCAGTTTACAACTCATTGTTCTGTTTGATTAGGAATTAAATGATTCCAGCTATGGCTATGCTAGAATCATCCATCTCCCTTCAGCTTGCATATTCACACTCAGTGGTTCTGAACATCAACCTGATGGGTGGTTGTTAGACCAGGGCCCTGAATTAAGCTAGACTGAAGTTTCCAGTATCTACTGTTTGCTCAATGTTATTCCTTGTGATTCGTCCTGAGGGTAGCCATAGCCCATAGGGGTTTGTGGCTTTTAAGCTCTATGTTCTTGCATGGATCTGGTCTTCCCATCTTTGCCGTACTGCTGGTTTATTACACTCAGAATCATTTTCATCTTCCAAGTTGCTGTATTCCATATTAATGGCGTGAAACATCAGGCACTATTGTCATGACTAAATTGTTTTGGTGTGCGAGGCATCTGAAATGTTGACATCTATTTCTCTTCTTTCACAACATTTTGTGTATCATGGGTGCAGGCAGCTTAAAAGAATTCACACGGTATCCAGACTGTTTTTGAGTCACTTTTAACATTCATAGTAAGGAACCATTTGCCCGCCCTTACATATCTAATATAATTCACAGGATTTTCTAGACAATCGTGGAGCTATTACAGGGGCTAGAGTGAAGGATTAGTGAGATGACTAGGAGCTATCAAAATATCCCCCTTTCAAAGGAAATGGTTTGCCTCCATTTACCTTCATAAAATAGCCTGGTTGTTTTCTTTTTTTCTTATTTTTCCTGCAAAAATATCGCTAGTCCAAACGAGCGAATAAAGAAAGAAAGACTGAAAAAGAATAGAACAGGGACCCCAGAAGATGGAAACCAGCAAATTTGTGGCCTCTTAGCAGATTTGTGGCCTCTTAACAGTGTTCAGACTTCTACCAAAAAAAAACAAAAAAACAAAACAGTGTTCAGACCGATACTAATGACCCACTAGAATGAGTTGCTGCTGATTCGGGCACTTCCTTTGTAGCATCGATTTGTCCAGATTGCTTTAAGTCATTCATGCTTGCTTCTTTGGCCACCAGTACTGCAAGGCTGCCAAGGTTTTCATCAGTTTCTTCCCTATAACCATCAAATCCTATGTTACCAGCCCTGTTCTCTAAATGGGCTTCTCTACATCAAACTCCCATCAGTTGTTCACTTTTGCCTCTTCAAGAACCTAGAAAAGGGCGCTCTTCCACTGTATTTCTTAAGAATTCAATAGGAACAAGACAAACGGCCCTGAATTTTAATGTCAATCATCTCTCCCCATACAAATCCAATGACACTAGTGTAAAAAAAAAAGACCTAATGTATTGAAATTGAAGCTCAATCAAACCTTAGCATTCAGGTACAACATGGAAGTGCCAATGACATTGCATGAATGACAACGCCACATTATTTACATACAAATTGAAATCTTTGTTGAGATATGCCTCATAGCTCAGCGGAAGAGGCATCTCATCTTAAAAATCTTACATTTTGAGTTGTGTCATTTGTTAGATTGGTAACACACAAAACATAAGCCCCACCCATAGACTATTCAAAGCTTAGAGTGCTTATTGAATTCCATCCTCATGCAATCCGAACCACTGTAGCTATAACTAGAGTTATGGGTTGCATGATACTTACAATTAGGGATTTAGTGTTTATGTCTATCGATCTCGTCCTCTGTCCTCTGATGAATTGTCTATCTAATAAAGTATTAGCATCGTCATTAGTATAAAAAGAAGTATGTCCATGATCCACTGATGAAGGAGTTTCTATCAGGTAGAAGTAAACCATTCCATGGATCATGTTTTACACTACCTAATACTAGGCAAAAACAAACATAAAACAGAAACACGTTTATGATTGGAACTATGGGCCCAATTGTGATTAACCCGAACACACATATGACAAACCTCATTAATTGGATCTCATTCCCAGTTGGGATTAATTCAAATATTATTCCTTGAATTATCGACCCTTTAGGGGTTATTTATTGACGCTCATTTACATACCTAAATGATTTGCTTGCATTAATTTATATATGTGCCTCATAAATGAGGTATCAAAATAGTGTGAAAAGGTGTCCCTTTACACACCGGAGTTTCACATCAAAACTAAGTGTGAAAGTATTCACAACCCTTAACCAAAAAGGCTCTAGTACGAAACTTAACATGGTGATTTTCTCTAATTAGCCCCATCAACTACCTTTATTTTTTTTATTCTTGCGGCCCCTATTTGTAATCCAAACCGTTTATTTTTCTTATTGAACAAATAAGCCCCTATATCTTAAAGCTAATTATCTTAAATATTTATTATTTTGAGTAATTTGTAAACAAAAGTCCAAAAAATAGGTCTTTTGCACCTTTATGGGCCCCTAATTCATGATCTAAGCCCTTCAATATTCTTGTATTAATCATAAGCATCAAGAATATAATCTAATATCTTAATTCTTCATGGATTTTGAGAAATTTATGGAAATTAAACGTTCAACAAATCCAAATACATCCAAAATAATTGGATGTGCTCATTTACTCATGTGAAAAAGATGATCTTTGCAAACATGGTGATATGTTTCATATCCATGTGGTCATTTACGTACGTAAAATCCATTTTCCTATTCCATATGTATAACGCAGACAACCCCTTAGTCTGATTCTATTGGTTTGACTCTCAGTATCAAACTCAGTTGTCTACATTGAAAAAGTATTACCAGGGCATGTTTGTGTAAGACGTAGGAAAATGAGTTCAAAATCTCTTTACAGGATATTGTTCTCCATATATAATTGAGAGAAAAATAGCTGCTTCCTTTAACATTCTTTTTTTTTTTTTAAAGGTAGGTATTCACACATCCACACTCTCTAACACTCACACAAGCCCCTCATCATCATCACTATAGGGGGATTAATCCTTTGTTATTTCTATGGAAGGAAGGCGAAGCTAAGCTACTAGTGGATTGGCAACTACCGGTAGATTATAATTAAGAGAAAAAATACTTGATTTTTAATATTATCTCACACATGAAAGTGCCCTGACAAAACTATAGGGGGAGGTCCACAACTTTCTTAATAAAGTGTGTATTATCCAAAATTGCCTTGACATTGCATTAATAAAAGGGATTTTTACCAAAAAAGTGTTCCTATACACAAATACAACGGATTTAATCAGAAATACATGAAAATGCCCTCTTTGGTGTTCGTACGATGATTTTTTACTCTTTTGCCCTCCATTTATCGAACGATATCGTTTTCAATCCCACCATTTTACCCTAAAAGCATCGAACGATTTCCTTCTCCTTTCTTCCCCAAACAAAATGTCCGAAGATGTCGATTCCGGCGATCACATTCATCTTATCCGGTCAAATTCGTCAAACTCCGAACCGGATTTGGAAGCTCCAGGATCTAAGAAGAGCGGGATCACGGGTCTGTTGAAACAGTTGGATTGAAGGCTGGGATTTCTTCCTTCCTTTCTTCCTTTTCTAATCGAAATCTGGGATTTCTTCGGTTTTCGTTTGATGGGGTGGTTTCAAAATGAAATCTTTTCATTTGGAGCTAGATGGGACTGGGTATTTTCATATCTATTCAAACGGAGTTGATGTTGTTGTTCAACCACATCTTTGGGGGTTTTGTAATGGTGGGGGGATATTTGTTGGTAAAGGAAGAATATTTGTTGATAAAGGAAGAATCTTGCAGGTTGAATTGAATTCCTCGGGTCATTTGATGGGGTGGTTTAAAAATGGGAATTTTCATTTGGGGTTTGATGGGTTAGGGTATTTTTGGATTGATTCACAAGGATTCGATGTTGTTCAGCCACATTTTGGGTTTTTTTTTTAAATAGTATCAGACCTAGTGAATACATTGTGTCGTTGGATGCTTTAGTACAATATTCCTTTTATGGTTATGCTATCAAATTATGGTTTGTTTATTTATGAGATTTATATGGATAAATCATGAACTTAGAGGCTTTTTTGTTTTCAATTTGTTTTTTTAGAAAAAGGGAGTTGTTTCAAGACCTTGCTCCAATGTTATGGCATTTTATTGGCACTATTGCTGCTCTCTTATAGGTTTGCTTTCTTTCTCATTGCTCCTCCAGATTTGAAGAAAAGAGGATATTCCATAATGTAACGTAGAAGTGATGGCCATTGTAATTATTTTCTTCCTGCAGTTGTTATCATAACTATTACAAACAAAACTTGATATTTTCAAATCCAATGGCATGTTTGTACTTGACACTTTTCCCTGTAGTTGTTATGAAGCGAATTGTTTCTTGTGCTTAAGTCATTTTCTTATCATTGAGAAAGTTTGAGATTTTGTTAGCGTTCACTCCCAAACTCTATATACAATGCAATTTTCCTCAAAATAATCAGTTATTGTACATTTTTCTTTATACAATAAGGATTCATGTTTCAATGTATTGAGGCAAACCGAGAAAATCATGTGTTGTTCTCCTGTTTATGAAACTTGACTGTGTTTGCATTACTGTCTGCCTATATATTTAATCTTCCCATAATTCTAAGTTATTATTTGATCATCACATGGGCTCAAGAGCCTTTGAACTACCAGGCCATGTTATGATGTTTTTTATACTGTACTATGTTCTTTATTTGGGCATGGATTTCAAAGGCAATGGAGCCCACATCTACTTATCTTAGTGTCCATTTATTTATATTGTAAAAGATTTCTATTTTCACTAAGATAAGTAGATGTGGGCTCCATTGCCTTTGAAATCATACTCTTGTAATGTATTGGCATGGTTACGGGGAGATGAGCTTTTGAAGGAAAAAATGTATATAAACGGTGCCTTCTACATGCTTGTATAACAGAGAATAAAAGTTCGGGGAAGTTGAAGAGAAAATGCATTTCAAGAATGTCGAAACAGCTTTAGATAAACAAGCGCCCATTTTGTATCCCATCCACATGCATATGGAAAGACCCACACCAATTTGATATTGAGCTCTAAAAAACCACCCTCTTGATCTGTTTTGCTCATTTGCAATTTGCATGATACTTTTGGACCGGCTATCTGAGGGTCTTTTTGGATGATAAGAAGTTGATTAATTGATGGAGAAATGGAGAAAGTTGTCCTCTGTTCAAACCTGTTTTGCTCATTTGCTTTGATCATTTTTCTTTCTTCGTTGGTTAATTCTGATTTGGTGTCAGTCAGATGCTGCCAACTTCTTGATATATCTATATGGTAACTTGTAATTACTTTTGTTAAAATCCTCATCTAAATACCCACCTATTTTAAAGACTATAATAATGTTTGTTCAAATGTTAGTGGATCATGTCCTATTTTACCATGCACTCAGTGTAAGAAATTCTTTAAAGATGAACCATTAGTAAATGTTGTTGCTCATAATTCAGTTTCTATAAGTCATTTCAATAATACAGTTGCATAAGATGCACACATATTCTAATATGTTAGCTATCTACTTCCAGTTCATCCTCTAAAGTATGTTAAAATGGCACCTTGAGGCGGGTACTTTAGTAAGTTCTAATCTTATGTTTCTTTGGCAGGTCCCTAAGCTTCTATTGCACAGAATTTTTTCCAATGCCCGGTTCTCTATATGGATTGATGGAAAGCTTGAACTTGTAGTGGATCCATATCAAATTCTAGAAAGGTACATTTTGCAAAAGATCTTTTTTTTTTCCTAGAAACCTTGTATGAATTTCATGTATTTCAATATTGTAGTGTTTTAGTGATTTAAATGAAAGCAGAACTACCATATGGCCCTAATAATGTGTTGCAGACACATGTTAAAGAAAGCCCACCTTCCATTAATTATATTGGGTCTCACTTTCTCATCGGAAACACCCCGCCTACTCTTTTTTTCTCGCTGTTGCTGCTGGTTTTTGTGTGTGTGTGTTGGGGGTTGGGGCGTAGTGTTTTATTGGTATTTGGTATACCTAACTTATCCTAGCCTACCCTTAGGCTATTTTTTTCCTATTAGGGACTGGATTTGATACCCCTTGTGGACTGAGTTTCGGCTAGATTTATTAATTCAATTGCCTTTGGCTTGAGGGCCCTCCAATTTGCATCAGAATGCATGAAGAAAGTAGGGTTGGTAGGTGATTCTTTCAGAAATGAGGAGCATTATGCGAAATAGATGTATGAAATGTGGAAGGTCGGGTTGGCTACTTGTTTGGTTACAAGATAAGATTTCATGGAGTTTGCATTTTGGATGTCTTAACCGAGTGGGTATGGTGGCTGGCAAGTTTGAGCAAAAACCTATTTGTAGAGTAGTGACTTTTATTTAGATTTGACTGTTACGATTACTCTCTATAGACTATCTTTGATACATTTTTTTGTTACGATTACTAGTTTATATTTTAATCCTTTACATCAAATCGCTGAAAGTAACTTTTAAAAGTTTTTTCCTCTCACTGCCTCCCTCTATAACCTTTCTTATATTCCTTCTTCACCATTTATAGTTGTATGCAAGCCATCTCTATGACCATTTGACAAAGTCCACAGCATAATGTCACAACAAAAATATTCTCTGTAACCAAATCAGTGCAATAATTAGTAGTTACTCATTATAAGTACCGCATGCATTTCAAAATGGTTTAACTTAAACATGAGTTCAACAAATTTCAATCCATAGCCTTATGTAATAACTAGGTTTACTCAACTTAAGTACTGCGTGCATTTGAAAATGATCTAACTTCAATGCCAGTTCAAGAAACTTCAATTTATTGCCTCATGTAATAACTAGGCTTAATGACATTGGATTATAAATTCCTTTGGAGGTGGGTTTAGTTTGATCAATTTGTGTTAGTTCCTATGTTAGAAAACAGCTCAGTAGATGGCAACTGAATTTTATTTTTGATAAAGCTTTTCATTGTTCTTTTTCGAAAATAAAATTGTTGCCTTTTTCTTGGTTTTATGTCCTCTTTTTTTTTTAAGAAAATGGTGACTGAAATTCTTGGTTTTACATCTTCGCCCGAATCAAGTAACATAAGCTTAGAAAAAACATAGTAAAAAAGTGACGAACTGTTTGCCTTTGTTATACTCACAATTTTATCTGTTTCTATTCTAGCCATTATAATTTCAAGTATCCATTGGTAATTGGACTTTTTTATTTGTTATAAGATTGAGTGTTGGGAAGTCTGTTTTCCAATTTATTTTGTTTTACCTTTAGGCTCTAATCTTTGTCCCTAGGCAATGTGGCACCAAGTGATGACTAAATTTGAGGAAAAAAGATTTGTCTTCATCGAAAATACAATTCTTATCCTTCAGAGGATAATTCACCCTTGTTAGAGCTACTCTTTCCAATTTACCTATGTCTTCTTTCTTTATGTTCTCATTCTAGATGCTTTAGTTGCAAGACAATTGTAGGGATTTAAAAAAAAAATTCATATGCGAAGGTACTTACGAGAAAGTAACTTCTTACGAGTTGGAAAGACAGGAGAAACCAAAGTGGAAAAGGTGTTGGGGGTAGGGAATTTGTGTAAAGATACACAAATTGGGCATTGCCAAGTTAATGGTGTTGGAGATTTGGAGAACAGAAAACAGTATGTTGGAGAAAGGTTTCTGCTTGTAAATATGGGGGGAGACTGCGAGAGAGGAGTTCGGGACAAAGTGGGAGAAGGTGAAATGTGCTCACAATATTGCATCCCATTACCAGGATGGGGATGAGTTATGTATGTTGGGTGTTAGGTTTAAGATAGGGCTGAGGAATATAGTACTTATCTAGAATGGCTTGATTGTAGTGGAGGGGTGTTCGAGTTAAGATTTTAGTGTTATTTTAGAGCTCTTGCTAAGACAAAGTTTTCAGTGAGCAAGTGCTGTGAATGGTTAGAACTTAGAAGGGAAGCTGTTTTGTTGTCCATAAATGAGACTACTGTTGGTTTACTCTAGATTATGGGTACAATGTTATCATAGACCATCCACATTCTATGTTCCTAGTGATCTTGTTGACTGACCGAGTGTCAGGACCAGTGGAGCTACCAAAAGGAGCTATCTTCCCTTCTTCACTTTGATTTTTTTTCTTTCTTGCTACCAAGTTCATATTAATAAAAAAAAATCTTTTTTTAGAGTTATTTTGGTGGATAGTGCATGACTTGTAGATGACCCAATCAAAGAGGAGAGCCTTAATCTGATAAATCCTTCTTTACTGATTGCGTGGGGGCAAGATCTACTTAATTATATAGTGTCTTAGAGGTATGGTTCACTTCTTTGAATTGGAATCTTTAGTTATTAAGTGGGACAAGATGAGCAATACAATAGACTGCTAAACTACAAGTATTGAATTTGTTTTCAGTTATAGTGATTACAATAGACTGTTGGATAAGACCCTTTGATTTTTTAAGTGATTACAAAGGCAGTGCATTGCTTATTGTAACATCATCTTGGAACACCTCTTTTTAATGTTGCAACCTGTATTGATTATCTTTTTCTATCTTTTAATTTGCATCTCTGCCAATTTTGTTTCTTAAACTGGTTTTGGCAGGATTATCATTGTTCCGGTTGATGTCACTTCTAATGGTCAAGTTATGGATATGAATAGAGGATAATGAAGTAACAAGTAACATGCTTCCATTGCAAGAAGCGTGGTCATAATAGACAGACATGTAGAGATCCACCTCCAAGAGGATGAATCATCATTTTCCTCTTTTTTGGGATGAGATATAACTTCAACTTGTCCACATCGTTATTTAGATTTGAAATGTTGAAGCTGACATATAGAAGCAGATCAAGCGGTCCTTATCGGGTTTCATTTGTATGAGGGATGAATTGCTCTCTGTTTGAAGTCAATCTACTTGTAAATGGTGTATGACCTTCGTGTGCTAGAATAATTATTGGGTTCCAAACATTCCATAATGTAAGCATATTATCTAACAATTTGAAATGAAATAAAGGCCATTTGAGTCTACCCTCTTCAACTCCATGTTTCCAACCCATTTGTCATGTGAAGTTCACGATATCTTCTCTTGAATGACAGCTTGCAAACACAATAATCACTTAAAAGTAGCCACCCAATGGTTTCCAACAGTACATATTCTATGGACTCAAACTCAAAAAAAGGAAACAGGTCAAAGAAGAATGGAGACAACCACACTAACTACATGCAAGTGGTCAACCAGGGGTTTGCATACACACATACACTAAGAAAGAGGGTTTGCATACACAGACAAAAACCGTAAAAAAAGGTGGAACATTACAGTACAAAATCACAAAGACATGATGGGTGTCATCTCTCACCGACCATAAAAAACATGACTAGGAAACAAAAGAATAGGGGATAAATCAGCGTATTAAGGTAAAATCATAGGCCCAACATTATATGAACTTGAATCCCTACTCATACGAACTTGAATTTTGTGCCCGACATTATTTTTTGATAACGATATCGTTACAATTATTTATTAGTTTCTCCATCCATTTTTTTTTTCCAACAAGAAAATAATGGTGACTTTTTATTGAGATGCATAAACAATGAGAAAGGCTCACGAATTTGGCTCAAAAATGCATTCTCCTAATAGGTGAAGTGAAGGTTCGAACCCTCAAAACGAGGGTTCGAACCTTCGGACTCTGGAATTTGGCCCAGGAAGGCAGTGAAGTGAAGGTTCGAACCCTCAAGATGAGGGTTCGAACCTTCATGCTCTCTGGAATTTGGCCCAAGACCGCAAGGAAATGAAGGTTCGAACCCTCATCTTGAGGGTTCGAACCTTCACTTCACTGCCTTCCTGGGCCAAATTCCAGAGAGTCTGAAGGTTCGAACCCTCGTTTTGAGGGTTCGAACCTTTATTTCACCTATTAGGAAAATGCATTTCTGAGCCAAATCCGTGAGCCTTTCTCATTGTTTATGCACCCCATTATCAATTCTGAGTTATTTGGTTATTGGAGACAAAAAATGGGCGAAGAACTAATAAATAATTGTAACGATATCGCTATCAGAAAATTTTTTAAAATTAGATTTTGAGTGAAATCGTGGGTCTTTCTTATTGTTTATGCATCTCAATATAAATTCACTATTATTTTCTTGTTGGACACAAAAAATGGATGAAGGAACTATAAAAGATGGTAACGATATCATTATCAAAAAACAATGCCAGGCACAAAATTCATGTTTGTATGAGTAGGAATTCAAGTTCTTAAAGATTTTCCCCCATAAAAACCATCTATAGATCATCCCATCTGCACTTATAATTTTTTTTCTTATGTTTGTTGCTATTCTTAACCTTACTTATGGGATCTATGAACTAATTGGGTTCATCGTTAATGTTGTTTATCATAATGTTTTTATGTTTGTTGACCCATCATGTCTTCGTAATTTTGTACTGTAATGCTCCACGTTTTTTTTTATTAAAGTGAAATCCTAAAATTATGTGTGGGGTACTTGATTGATTGGTGATAACAAAAGAAGATGACAAGTACCATTGACCATTTGCCTTTCTTTTTCACATTAAACACAATTTACTATTATTTCATTTTCAATTCCTATATATCATATTTGATCTTTTTGTGTGTGTGTGTGTGTGATTGGAGGCCAGAGTCTGAGAGCTTCAGGGATGAAGGCATGGGTCTAGTTCCTTCAAAGTGGAAAGGAATTTGTCAGAATAACACCGAAGCTGGAGTTAGTTACAATGTCTTTCTGTAAAACCGGCTGACATCACCTTTGAATGTATAAACAATGAGAAAGACTCACGAATTTCACCCAAAATTGTATTTTCAAAAGTTTTGGATGGCAAAGAAGTGAGGGTTCGAACCCTGTGAGCAAAGGTTCAAACCTTAATGCTCTCTGGGATTTGGCCCAGGAGACCAACGAAGTGAAGGTTCGAACCCTTACTGTAAGGGTTCGAACCTTAGTGGTCTCTGGGATTTGGCCCAGAAAGGTTACGAAGCAAAGGTTCGAACCCTTACTGTAAGGGTTCGAACCTTTGGGATTCGCCAACACTTTTTTTTTAGCTTTCTGAGTACCCCTGTTAGTCCACTTCCTGATGGAGTTTCCGGTTGAAATTTTGGGGTTTCAAAGACCATATGGTCCATTCTAAATCTGTATTTTTTTGGATGGAAACAATCGCGTTTGGTTAGTTTTGCAGTCGCGCACTTTTTCAACCAAGTGGGTTTAGATCTGCTGTTTTCTTGAAAACATGTCCGAGTACACCTGTTTAGGGGGGCTAGTTAGTCCACTTCCCGATGGAGTTTCTGGATGAAATTTTAAGGTTTCAAAGACCATATGGCACACTCTAGATCTGCATTTTTTTGGAAAGAAACAATCGCGTTTGGTTAGTTTTGCAGTCACACACTTTTTCAACCAAGTGGGTTCAAATTTGCTGTTTTCTTGAAAAAATGTCCGAGTACCCCTGTTTATGGGGCTGGTTAGTCCATTTCCCGATGGAGTTTCTGGTTGAAATTTTGGGGTTTCAAAGACCATATGGCATACTCTAAATCTGTATTTTTTTTGGACGGAAACAATCGCGTTTGGTTAGTTTTGCAGTCACGCACTCTTTCAACCAAGTGGGTTCAGATCTGCTGTTTTCTTGAAAACATGTTCGAGTACCCCTGTTTAGGGGGCTGATTAGTCCACTTCCCGATGGATCTTTTGGTTGAGATTTTGGGGTTTCAAAGACCATGTGG
Source organism: Litsea cubeba (assembly GCA_012931725.1). Lineage (NCBI taxonomy): Eukaryota > Viridiplantae > Streptophyta > Magnoliopsida > Laurales > Lauraceae > Litsea > Litsea cubeba. The sequence continues at coordinate 21,344,465 of CM022953.1, read as the reverse complement.
CGCACCCTAAATCTGCATTTTTTTGGATGGAAACAATTGCGTTTGGTTAGTTTTGCAGTCGCGTACTTTTTCAACCAAGTGGGTTCAGATCTGCTAAATGACTAAATGACTATATATGAATTATGTTTCTCTATTTACAAGTGACCAAGAATTAATACCAAGAAGTTCAATCAAACCTAACTCTTCAAATTTGCATTTTCTAACACATTCAAAGAAGACGGGTTTTGTAAGGAAGCCTGAAATTTGTCATGTGTGTGACAAATGTTTCTTTCACCCAGCTGATCACAGCATATTACACTGGATGTTCATGTTCTCAACTACATAAACACAGGATCATTCACAATATCATTTACGCCCAGAATGATATGTAAACTAAAATACAGCAAGTGATCACCAATACATGACATATAACCTTCAATTACATATTTCTTAAATTTCCGCTTTTGATATGTGCACGCATAAGTCGGTTTTGTGCCTCAAAGGCTTCTCTAATTCCTTTAATAGATGACGTCAGGTTTCAAATGACTTTTTCAAGGCTTGAGTTAGGTGTCAACGACAATCTTTTGCCTTGTAGCCATCGAGCTTCCATTGCTGATGGGTGCAACAAACATAAAAACATTTTAGCAGTGCAGCATTAACGATGAACCCAACCGAATCAATTCATAGATCCCATAAGTAAGGTTAAGAATAACAACAAACATAAGAAAAAATATTTTGGCATTGCAGATGGGATGATCTATAGATGGTTTTTAGGGTGGGAAATCTTTTAGAACTTGAATTTCTACTCATATGAACTTGAATTTTGTGCCCGATATTGTTTTTTGATAACGATATCGTTACCATCTTTTATAGTTTCTTCATCCATTTTTTGTGTCCAGTAAGAAAATAATAGTGACTTTATATTGAGATGCATAAACAGTAAGAAAGACTCACGATTTCACTCAAAATCTAGTTTTCAAGAAATTTCTGATAGCGATATCGTTACAATTATTTATTGGATCTTCGCCCATTTTTTGTCTCCAATAACAAAATGAATCGGACTTTAAAATGGGGTGCATAAACAATGAGAAAGGCTCACAGATTTGGCTCAGAAATGCATTTTTCTAATAGATGAAGTGAAGGTTCCAACCCTCAAAATGAGGGTTCGAACCTTCAGATTCTCTGGAATTTGGCCCAGGAAGGCAGTGAAGTGAAGGTTCGAACCCTTAAAACGAGGGTTCGAACCTTCATACTCTCTGAAATTTGGCCCAGGAAGGCAGTGAAGCGAAGGTTCGAACCCTCAAGATGAGGGTTCGAACCTTCGCTTCACTGCCTTCCTGGGCCAAATTCCAGAGAGTCCAAAGGTTCGAACCCTCATCTTGAGGGTTCGAACCTTCACTTCACTGCCTTCCTGAGCCAAATTCCAGAGAGTCCGAAGGTTCGAACCCTCATTTTGAGGGTTCGAACCTTCACTTCACCTATTAGGAAAATGTATTTTTGAGCCAAATCTGTAAGCCTTTCTCATTGTTTATTCACCCCATTATAAAGTCTGATTCATTTTGTTCTTGAACATAAAAAATGGGCGAAGAACCAATAAATAATTGTAACGATATCGCTATCAGAAAGTTTTTGAAAACTAGATTTTGAGTGAAATCGTGAGTCTTTCTTATTGTTTATGCATCTCAATATAAAATCACTATTATTTTCTTGTTGGACACAAAAAATGGATGAAGAAACTATAAAAGATGGTAACGATATCGTTATCAAAAATTAATGTCGGGCACAAAGTTCAAGTTCGTATGAGTAGGAATTCAAGTTTCAAAAGATTTCCCACCCTAAAAACCATCTATAGATCATCCCATCTGCAATGCCAAAATGTTTTTTCTTATGTTTGTTGCTATTCTTAACCTTACTTATGGGATCTATGAATTGATTCGGTTCATCGTTAAATTTAAAGAAAAAAGTATTATAATAAAAAGGGAGGTGTTACGTGAGAGACACTCTCACCAACTATATGAGAGAGCTCAATGATGGCCCTCCATTTTTGTTTCAATTTCAGTGGCTGGATGCAAAAGTCAAAAAACACCCTTTTTTGTTGAAACTCAAATACAAAATGGTAACGTATTCTTTGGACACATCTGAAACTCCAATGCAGTGTGGACATTCATTCAAATAGGTCCATCATTTAAAACATGTCAGAATTATTATAAGAATTCAGAATCATTTGAATTCCAGAAAAATTAATAAGATCACAAATTCAGATTTCACAAAATACTCATTTAGATTGACACCTATCATGAACATTTAGAATTCATTAGGAAAAAAACCACCATTCCACCATCCAATATCCAGGAAAAAAAATTGTCATTCCACCAGCCACCATTTCAACATTCAACTGCTTTCATCTCGGAAAACATTTTTAGTGCAAGTTTCAATTACAAATGTAGCATTCCAACATCCCAACATCATTATAACATCATTACATTCCAACACTAACATCCCAACATGTCTTTACAATGCATTCAATCCCATTACATCCAAACACAAACCACCCTTTCTACATGACAACATTCCATGTGCAGCGGCAACCATTCTCATACAAATCACCCATGTATATGGCAACATCTAGTCTCAACCCATCACGCAAATTCCTTTTTTTCCATGGGATACTCTTTCCCATGCACCATCCCTCCATGTCTATAATGTAAATATCTGCAAAATACATGGCAGGAGAAGTACACATTAGATGATGGATTATAATGATTCATTGAAATTATTGATTAACTATTACAAATGTATACCTGAAATGACAGAGTGGGTTTTTTTTTTTTTTTTTTTTTTTTTTTTTTTTTTTTTTGGGGGGGGGGGGGGGGGGGGGGGGTGGGGGGGATTTATAGATTCAGGAATTTATGCTAACCCAAAAGGTGTAAATCAAGAGAGAGATTGTTTATTGGAAAGAAAGATACTAACAAAAAAAAGTGCAAATCGATAGAAACTATGTATTGGAAATTATAAGTGTTACATATATCGGTGTTACATAAAGACACAGGATGACAGTCAAAATTAAATTTCAAAGAGGTCTGAATGACCATCAACAAAAAAAAAGTCACATTCCAATTATCTATCAAGGAACCATGGGAAAACCCCACTTCCCAACTATCCTCAAAATCCTAAACCAACAACATTACAGGGCATACACTAGATAGAAAGTAATAAAAATCCAACAATTTTGTTGGATGCAACTTTCACCTCCACAGCTTCACGACAACCACCATCATTTATGCTAATCTTATCAAACCAATATAAAATCCCCCATCCTTCTAACATAGTCCAGCAAAGTGTACAACAATGACTCACATTCAAGTTTGAAGTAAATGGTAGTCTCCAAAAAAAATTCACGAAAATAGCTTCAGATTTGGTCCCTATTCCCAATAAATCAAACACTAAATCAGCCCAAACAACATTCCCACCACCATTCAGGGGCCCCATCGCCCCCGTTTTAACCCATTTTTAACACAAAACAACCCAAAGTAATATGCACATCAAGCCTGAAATTAAAATCTAAAGGGAGCCCTCATATGAGTTTAAGAACGTTATGTGCCAAGTGAGGTACAATAGATAGGCTTCTGGGTCAAATAAGTTGGAACCGGCCAAAGTAGGCTAAAAAGCGAAAAGTCCCAAAATGACATCTAAATGACCTGAAATTAATGATACCTTTCTAATATGTTGAAATAGGAATTTATGGGCTAAATGAGTCATTTTCATAGGATTAAGACAAAAAAAAAAAGCCAACATTAGTTTTTGTGTCCCAAAAGATTGAAGGTCATAAAATGTCACCAAAATGACTGGAGAGTTCAAATCCCAAGGACAGTGAGACTGAAAACTCTAAAGGACGGTAACGAGGATTTGAATACTGGGCAGTCAGGTGACAACTGACGCCTCTTACCAGTGAGGTGAGGATGTAAACAATCACGCTGGTCATACCATATCAAGATGTAAAAATGAAAAGAAAAAAACATAAAAAAAATGAATATTAGAAGATACCTCTCTGGATGTTGCCTTTTTGAAGAGAATTAAGCTCTAAGAATTTCCTACCATCACTAGGTGAAAATCCAACCTAACCCAAGGAAACATTACACGAGTGGATTGAAACTCCATTTATTTAGGAGTCTTTCTTTATTAGGACTCAAACTTCAACACCCACCTACACCAATCTCCAAAATAAATATGACAATGACTTTATAATGGGGTGCATAAACAATGAGAAAGGCTCACGGATTTGATTCAGAAATGCATTTTCCTAATAGGTATGGTTTGCCGCTCGCATATTCTACACTTGGGTCACGAGTTCCCTAGTATTGGTTCCAGTTTAAGCACTACTGAAAGAAGCCAATTTACATCTAATCAGGGGTTCAACTTCAACCATATTTTCAGACCCTCCATTCTAATTTTAGGATTCCATGTTTTACATCTAACCAAGTTTGAAATGCAGAGAAGTCATAGTTGCAATACATGGCTCGTAAAAAAGGTTCGAATAATCCAAGCATTTGATCTTCAAAAACCATTTGACACGTGAATACAGCCTTCAACCACAAATAAGCTCTCAAAATTTATAGAATGCTTTCTTTATAGCCAACATGCCTCGAATGTGCGACCTTCTCATTAAAACAATGAGAGCCTTCCTACTTTGCTACATGCTCTCGTCAAGATTCCTCAATGGTTTCTAGTGAAACTTTGGGGTGGTCTATAAACGTTCCATAAAGTGGATGTGCTTGGATTGCACTACCAAATGACTCATCCTTTGCCTCGCATAAGGTGCGGAGTTTAAAAGGCTGTGTTCCCAACTCTTTAACTGACCATCCTGGCTCTCCAATAAAATAAAATAAAAAACAGGTTTGAAAGCTCCAACCATCCATAAATCTGCACTCTGAGGGTCACTCTCATCATGTTTGACCTTCAGATCAGAAACACCTCTCATGAATCACAATTGGCCTATGTACTGCTCATATCATAGTGATATTCTCACGTCTTTTGAGTTATCTTTTTCACCCAAAGATTGAAAAAAAATATATGTGAAATCAGATCCAGCTGCAATTCACATATGAGGTTCCGATTCAACATTCTATATTTCATCTACCCCATATTTACAGAGACATAGAACTAAAAAAAAAAAGAGCTAAGATGATGCTATAACCAAACAAGATCCTCATCTTTAAAACTGATCCAATTATTCGAAAGAAAAGTGGCACAAAATAAATGAAAATGTCATTAGATATTTTCAGTTGAAGAGGAGAAATTGCAGACCTGATGAGATTCTTGGAAGTGATGCGAGGGGCTTTGATTGCAGCACCAATCAGACTGTTTCCCATTATAAAAATACCCCTGATGATGTTACAAAGAGAAAAAAAAAATTCTCAGAACCCGAAATCCAAAAGAAAAGATTGGATAGAATGAACTCAAACCAAGCGGCTCCTAAGACCGATACCCCAATTGAGATGGCGATTCCAATGGCGGAGAAAGTGTAGGGTGAGATCTGCATGATAGCTCACGCCCACGAGCCAGAGTCTCCCATGCCCATCGATTCTTCCATATTGGATTTTTGCTATTCAGATGCCGATCTCTGCAGTGAGAATTAGGGCTAGGGCTTGGATCTAGATGGATGCAAAGAGATTTTTTAGAGCTTTGCTCTCTCTCTGACTACTTGTAATACCAACCCCAGAGAGAAAAGATGATGGGAGATGAATGTGGGCTGGCCTGAGTTCGAGATGGAACCCATATTGCCAAGCTCGACCCTGACCCAAATTTTAAAGTCTAAGATTGATCCAGGCATCGAGTGGAGAGGGAAACAGAGAGTAGTCATCGGAGAGGGAGAGGGAACGAGAGAGCTAGAGCCGCAATGCAGGGAGAAGGAAGGAGGAAGAAAGGAGCAGAAAATCTTTCGATGGTTTTAGGGTAAAAGGGTGGGATTGAAAACGATATCGTTCGATAAAAGGAGGGTAAAAGAGTAAAAAATCACTGTACGAACACCAAAATGGTCATTTTCGTGTATTTCTGATTAAATCCGACGTATTTGTGTATAGGGACACTTTTTTGGTAAAAATCCCTTAATAAAATTAGGGCCTACTGTGCATTAAAATACATAGGAATTAAATACACGGTGGCTGCCGCAAAATATAGGAGCACTAATATGAATTCTCTCCAAAGGTTTTCATGTGCCATGGCGGATCTAGGGCTTTCATTTGGGTGGAATGGTTTATTATGGAGTGAAAACGTTAAATAATAAAATTAATTTTTTTTACAGAATTATCAAAGGGGTTTCCCAAGTGGGCCCACTAGCTCATTTCCAAATTTAAGCTTAAGCTGATGAGTACATAAAACGAGGAGAGGATCCACCTATGATGAGTACCCTCCACTTGATCCTCATCGTTCACGTCCCTCTCATGCCTCTACCAATATGATTGGATGGAACTGATTTAAAGTGGGCCAAGCAGAAACTGGAACATTGGAGACTCTACTCAGCAAATCTATGCTAAATCAACAGCCACGGAATTGCATTTCAACTCCACACGAAAGATCAATCTCATGCTATCCACTACTCGGTCCATGACTATGAGATCAATCAAGAAGCCATTTTGGACTGCCTGTCACTAACCCATATTCCCCCATGAATCTACTGTAGTCTCCCAATTCCCAAACAAGGGAAAAAATAAAATAAAAATCAGAGTATATTCTGCAGTTGCTATGGCTACCCTTCAAATCTCCTTCCACTTCTCTGCTCTCAAAAGCATCTGTGATGATAGTTTCAGTAAAAAAACCGGTTTGGGTCTCAAGCTCCTGCCACCAAGAAACTGCTTCTCATTATCAAGAAGAAAGCTTAGTCTTTTCCATGGAAATGGGCGCAAGTTGAGAGCTTTTGCTGTGGGTTGGTCTTTCTTGGGAGATACAGAGGAAAAAGATGGGATTTTTGTGGGAAGGGAGAAGAAAGAGAAGAGGGTGGTTGTTGTTAGAGTGAACCAGGGCTTTGGTTTCAATGGGGGTGGAGGTGGGAAGGATAACAGCAACACTGCAAGGCTTTTGGGGAATATTGCTTTTGCTATTGGGCTTACTTATCTCTCAATGACAGGGCAGCTTGGTTGGATTCTGGATACAATTGTTTCAATCTGGGTAAGGGGTTTTCAATCTGGGTGGGCTTTTTTTTTTCTTTGTCTTTATTTAATTTTCATCTTTGCTTTGCTTTCCATTATTATTCTCTTTTCTCCTTTTTTTTTTCATGCTTGTGGTTGCTTTATCCAATTTAGTTCTTTTACTTGATATGGGTGCTCTTCTTTTCCTTTCTTTCTTTCTATTTCTTTTGAAATATATTTGATGTATCTCTCTTTTCTTCTTTTCTGTTTTTTTAATCTTATGATATGCATGAGCAGCTTCTTGCAGTGATTCTGCCAGTTGCAGGCTTAGGTGCTTTCTTGTGGTTTGCTGGCAGAGATATTGTTCAAGGCAGTGTAAGGACCCTTCCACATACATCTCTTCTTCTAACATTAAGAAGTATTGCCTGTTGTATTTTAGTCTTAATTTTCATCGTACAATTCAGCCTTCCAGAGAAAATTGGAAATATGATTCACTGTTTACAATAATGTATTTTTGTTTTTTGTTTTTTTGAATGGTCTGTTTACAATAATGTGACATCTTGGCTGAGATGTTCCGGTGTGTTTTTCCAGTAGTCTTTTAACTATCAGTTCATCAGATGCTTCACGATTAAGTGATATGAGATCATTCGCATACATTTAAACCTGTGTTTGTGTTGTATGGATTCTTTTCAATGGACCACTTAGCGGTGCACGTAACAGAAATTTGGATTTACCATGGATTCTTCTAGGACTAAATTGAACATTGCCTTGCTATAGATAAAATGTTATTGTGTGTTTTCTTCTTTTGGAATCTATGCAGGATATTCATGTGAATATTAATTGATCGTTTAGAATAAGATTTGTATATTATTTTTGTCGGACTTGTCTTTTAATATGTTTCTATTATTCAAAAGTGGACTTTACTTAATGCTCTTAATCCACAAATACTATTTTTGGGGATTTGCTGAATTGAAACCTCATGCTGGTGTTGGATTTCAAGGTACCTAAAGATATGCTTTGTAGAAAAAAAAAAATCAAATTATGGACTGGCATTATCGTCTGGGGCAATTTCTGTTATCTTGTTGTAATTGTTCCTTCTTGTTTTGTATCTAGTAAACTTGGGAAAGTTGATTGTAACTCATGTCAACTTGCTGAACATACTAGATCCATGTATCCTGCCAGTGTACATAAAATGTTTGTCATGCCTTATGGATTCATTCTAATGTTCAGAGACTTTCTAAGATTCAGACTGCTTTTGAATTTCAATATTTCAATTCAATTGTTAAGATTTTTCATGAGATGGTTAAGAATTAGTTCTATTTGAAAATTAATACTTTCATAATCATCATCACCATCACCATCATCAAAATCTTGTCCCAACTATGTGGGGGTTGGCTATCCATTCCAACCTATTCAGCCAAATCCTTGGATAGGTTGCATTTCTTCATATTTATCCTTACTACTTCCATCAATGTCTTTGTTCGCCTAACCCTTTTTTCTTAGTGAGCCATCATCCTGCATAGAAAAACTTTTCCTCAATTGTGCCATTAATGATCTGCATGGACATAACCCGAACCATCTCAAACGAGTGTCTCTTAATGTATCCAGTATTGATGCTACCCCTAAATGCTCCCAAAAGTGCTCGTTTCTGATTCTATCTATCCTAGTTTACCACACATCCATCTCAACATCCTCACCTCTGCTACACATTTTGTGCATGCATTGCTTCTTTACTGGCCAACATTCTTAATTTTTTTCCAAAATTAATGAAAATTAGTACTTTACGTTAAAAAATATGGGAGAACGGGGGATTATATCTTACGCAATCTGGAATACAGTCACTACCATTCAGATGCTTTGATGCCAAATGATCATGATTGACGTTCTCTTTAACTTTAAGAGCATATGTGATAATAGGAATGGATGGTAATTCATAGTGGAGATTACCCCACACACAACCCTCAAGGCCTTTAGAGAAGTCCAAAATTATAGATTAAAACCATCTGATATTATAGATTCATATAACCCAAACCAACCTCTCAGAAGGAGTGCTGGGAAAGAGGCCTTTGGAAAAATATACATACATACATCCTTACATGTATATTTTTTGAATGGTATACTTACATACATACATATATATAAGAAAAAGAAAAAAGAAAATGGTGCTTATCGTTACAACCACAAGGTTGCGGCTTCATCATATTACCAATGAAAAAAAAAGACTTGTAGGAAGGATTACTTAAAGGTAGGGAGAGGATCATTATCATCATCAGCATTCATTGCTGTGGAAAATCAAGCGCCATGCCTACCCTTTGGGGTTGTCCCTAGAGGAGAAAGATGATCTTTCACTACACTTTCACACAGAAACTGACAACGGTCTTTCACAAAGGAATTGTTGGCACACTCGCATAGAAAAAAATTTCAGAAGTTCCATAAAAGTATCAATTTCTTCAAAAGCCAATTGTCTGACTGGCATTACATTGCATAATATGCAATAATAAATCCAATGAAGCCTAAACTTTGTTCTAACCATTTATCTAAGATGAATAACTGAGTCTTTTATTATAAAACAAAACCTAAATAAACTTAGAGTCCTAATTAAGTAAGTTAATCAAAGAAATAATATGCTTCTAACCATAGTTTTCAAAATCGGAATCGTATCGCAAATCGTTCATACCCATGAATCGAATCAAATCGCAAATTGTATCGTGAATCATAAGATTTTTTTTTCTAATAAAAATGAAAACCAATTAAAACTTAAAAGAAAAGAAAAAAGTAATTATTCATAAACATCCATTTTCCCATTTATAGTAGTATAAATACAATAACAAGAAATCCTATCATACTATCATATCAAGAACATCATAACATATATATATATATATAAATGAAATAAATGACGTGTAGCTGTAAATAGTTAAATAAGTTTAAGGTATCAATATATATATGGGAAATATTCAAGTGCATCTATCCCTCACCATAGGGTGAGGGACACTCCCCTTATTGGGAAGTTTCAAGTACAAAAGTGACTTTTCAAGTACATAGGAATACTCCCTATGTACTTGAAACTTCCCAAAAAGGGGAGTGTCCCTCACCCTATGGTGAGGGATAGATGCATAGGAATACTCCCCTATATATATTATTATCTTTAAATATAAAAAAATCCAAATCATCAATCTTACACGGTAGGGTTTCTCTTTAAGTTAAGAAAGTATGCATGAAGAAAAAAAAACCAAAATAGATTAAAAAGAAGAAGGAGAAGATATAGACAAGCATCATACGGACAATCGAACGCTTTAATTAAATGGATGTTCTTGATTCACCTTTCAAACCTCATCAAAGCTCCAAAAAATTCTTAGGAGGTTTTGTTAACTATTAAATAACCTTTTAAAAATAAAAGCGATAAAAGAAAGAAAGAATAAAGAAATAAAAAAGGTAAAAGATTATTAATATTAACTTATTGGTTGTAGCTATTCTCGCTTAGCCGAATCACTTGAATCATAAGATTCGATGAAACGAGTATAGAATCGTAGGATTCACCTGTAAATGGGATTCATTGTATAGATACGAATCGTTTTCCTTGAGATTCGGGATACGAATTGTAGGATTCTGATAACTATGCTCCTCACTAATAGGCGATTTGTCGTTTTAGGGATCTGTACAAGTTGTGCTTGAATACCCTCGCTTTCTTTTGCATTATGTGAGAGCCCAGGTGGGCCCATCAGGGAGCCTTGTCCATCTATATGAATTTTTTTTCTCTTGGGTCTTAGAAAAACTTTACCTTGAGTTTGGAGGCTTTACTTCAATCCCTCACTCAAATCCAAATAATGTAACATGCCTTGAAAGAGCTTTCTCCGAGTAACCTTTTCACTGGACACACTGTAATCTCCATGCCATTGTCCTTCTCAAAAGGAGTATGTATTAGCCTTGCCATAATAGTTCATATATCTATCATCCATAGATGTGGCTACCTTGATCCACAATCATCTTAGGATTATGTGGTCAGCTTCTATAGGCTTCGTGCCACACCATAAGTCAAGTCCAAACTCCAAACACTTGTGATAATGTTGACCTCGCTTCCCATGATGGTCCACTGTATGCGATATGGCCTTAATGTCAATGGTTTAAGTTCTGCTTTGTCATATCCTCTTCAGAGACAAAGTTGTCAGAGCTTTTGGAGTCAATGGCGATGGAGCACAACTACCTTGCAATGGTGCACATGGTTAAGAGTATCTTGCTTCTGCCACTTATGGTCACACGCTTTTGTAGTAGCCAACTGAAGAATTCTCGAACTAGTTTAGTTCCCCCTAGAGTCTCCTTGCACCTTCACTCTTTTAGTTGTCTCAGTTGACACAAAGTCTTCCTAATCATCATCCATTTGTTCCTTGTCTTCTTGAGTATCCTGCTCAAGCATTTCCTTGACCACCTGATCCCGTTCATCTACAACATGCATAGAGCTATTTGTTGCCATGATGGACCCTTGTAAAACAACTAGACAAGTGATCTGTTTCTAAGCATTGATAGAAAAGTTTATTGTTCTTTCCTAAGTTTTTTACTTTGGGGCCAACCCTGTTGACAATCTGGTTCCAGATGAGGATAAGGGCTGAATGTAATGGCTCTCTGGAAGATTATATATATATATATATAACTGCTCTCTGGAAGATTTGGGTGGTTTGGCTCTCACATGTCTTTGTATGCTCTTCCTTCCCGACTAAAACTTGACAATCTCTTATGCTTTACATGTCAAATTATATGCATACGTATCAAATTTTATAAGCCAGCTCATTTTGCAATTCCCATGTCAATCCACCCATATAGAGATATGTGCTATGACTAATTTTTTTGGTGATCCATGCATAGCATTGCAAATGGGTATCCAAGTATCAAACTCCAAAGTCTCTGGTTTCGAATAGAGTAGGTATGGAATTTTTTTTTTCGAGAGAAAATCCTGATCTAGATCCGGATCCATGCATATAGGATGTGAATCTGGATCCCTGTATGTTCCAACCTAAGACCACACAGATCCAGGGTAATTACATTCACATATAAAAAATATATATATAGGTTGAAGGGCCTACAATACATAGCCTGAGTTATGTTCATATTTGATAGTTTGCTTAGCTTTAATCATATACAATTAATAGCCCCACTTGTATATCCATATCTTATTTCGCATCCGGATCTGGAATTGGGCCCCTTTTTTAGTTGATGCCAGATCCAACAACACATAGGTTTTGTGTCAGATGCAGATCTGGGTCTGAATCTGGATCTACAAAAACACTACATTGATACAACTTGGTCGTTCCTTGCATAACAAACTGCTCTCGATTTTTTTATTCCATGAATCAACTTTGCATTTCCCCCATGAATCCTGTCATTCTTTATACTGCCCCCCAAACTGGTGGTGCATACCGATTATCGAGTCATTCTTGTTGTCACTAGCTTCACCTTTTTCTAAGATGAAATATTTCAATAGTAAGGAGCCTTCTTGATCCGGCTGAGCTAATTGAGAAATTCATTAGTGTTTATTCAGCCACAAAGCCTTCTTGACCCAGTCATTCTTGCCACATGTATCTGCATAAAGTTTTTGCAAAAATATCGGATTAGGGCATATCTGCTGAAAACTTGATTTTTTTTTCTATGAAAAGTTACCGCACATTCACACAAACTGGGGCGGAACTAGGTGATAGTGGTTTGGGGGCATGGCCCACTCAGAAATTGCGGAAAACCCCCTAGAAGTTTTGTAAAACCCCATATGTTATATTGTTATCAAAATTTTATGGTGTTTTCTTACGTGTCCCTTCATCCTGCCACTGCCCTAATACACGATTCCTCTCTGTTTTTTTTTTTTGGTACTAGAGGATTCTTTTAAAAATGTAAGGGAGATACGAACGGTGAACAACCAGCAAAGATTGGAAAGACAATTGTATGAATGCATTATACAAAGGAAAAAACCAATTACGTAGAGAATTCAACCCAAGGAAAAAAGCCGATCCACCTCTTAGCCACTCCATTAGTCGACTGCCCAACATGCTTGAACTCCTATTGAATCAAAGAAGATAATACTTTAATTTCATAAAGTAGAACTGAAATCTCCAAGGGAACATCGCAGAAGAAGAAACCCAAGCAATAGCGTTCTTGGAATCACTCTCTAGTTTCCGCAATCAAACTACCCTGGAAAAAATGCACAGAGATCTGAAGTGCTGCTAAAATAGCCAGTATTGATGCCTCATTAGAATCCAACGTCCTTACATTCTCAGAAAATGCCACAAAAACATCCCCATCAATATTATGGAGCACCCTGCCTATGCCAATCGAGCTTGGCGCTGCTCGCCTGCACCATCAACATTGAATTTGAACAAGCCCATGGGAGGAGGAGCCCACCTCACCAATTTTTTCACTTTACTATGCACAGACGCCAAGGTGGCCTCCCAATGACATGATTCTTGTTCTTCATCAAATGATAAAGGATTTCAAGTGAAGATTGGATTATACTGACTGTTTTGTTCAGAAAATTCCAGACAATATAATGTTTAAATAGAGTAAATGATGTGTATTTTAAATAAAAATGATAGAAAAATCAATGTGAATAAAAAAAATATTGTGCAAATGTTACACTAAACAATTAAGTACTGAACATGTCAATTATTTAGTTAGACTTTAGAAAAAGGAAAAAAAAAGTATTAATATATCAACTATAATAAATTAGCACAGGAAGAATCTAGGTGTTGTGAAGAATTCAGCTGGAGAAGCCATGCCAGTACCTTTTGAATTGGATACATTTCTCATTATAACAAATCAATTTAAATATCACGTTTCACCACTCTTGCAATGTGGGCAGAAGTTTAACATGTGTGTCAGCTTAAAGTGAACGTGCAAACATTCCCTAAGCAACTCTGCAGTGTTAGTTCAGCTCCTGTTTAGATCAACAATTACATAAACTTTTTGGCTTGCGATTGTTTCACTTGTCGAATTTCAGTCACAATCCACAACTGAGATTCTAGATTGTTGCACTGATTAATTAATTAATAAATGAAGTCAGCATCCGTTTCTCATTGATGAATCAGATGTTCCATTAAGATTCATCTGCTTAGTACACCTTTTTTTTTTGTTTGGAAGCCCGGACTTATAATCCGTCGTGGTGCATCCTATATATGACTTATGTTAAGTCATGCTTCGTATAGTTTTTACTTTTGGCACGTATTGTAGCATTTTTGCTCCTTATGTTGTAGAAATGATTTAGCTTTTTTAGCTTTTCATGGCACATTTAGTAGCACTTAATTTTTAAGTCTATGAATTTTGTTGTGTTGATTTATCTGTTCTCTATGATCTCTGTGGTGTATGTGCAGTGTCCTAACTGTGGAAACGATTTCCAGATTTTCAAGTAAGCCATCTTATACACTTATACTTTTTATGATTAAATTAAATTTCAAGGTCTTTTGCTGTCTATCAAAGTCACCAGCGTTTGGGCATTCCCCTTGTGGCCCTGAATTCCTAGGACTTCTAAGCAATGCCTTACTTTCAAGGGTCTAAAAGTGAACAATTAAAGGCAAAGATCTGCAAGAAGCCATTAATAATCTCTCCTTTGATAGGAAATAATGGCCAACACCTTGGTAAATTTGAATCCTAGTTAAGTGATCGTCCCTTCTAGACTTCTTACGTCTTTACTATTCCTTCATTAAAACCTCCTTTACTATGAAATCAATGAATGCGAAGTAGGTTGACAAGGCTTTTGTGTTGCAATAAGAAGATCTTGTGCTCATCCCGCCTTGTGCCCTAATGCTGTCTGTCAATCCCATTTATAGTTGACACTGTGCTAGGTTTGTAATCTGTTTTTATTTTCCCACTGAATGATGGGCTGGGCCGATCCCTAGATTTGCAGGTTATCTGATAGAACCCTGACATGAAGTTTGGTCTATGCATGTTTATATTTATGGAAGTATGGAACTAGGCATGAATTATAAACATGAATAAGAATACCGGTCAGTGCCAAGGCTTGAGTTTCAGACCAAAAGTAAATGTGCTGAATTGCTGACTTTGTGATGACTCCTATCTAACCTGGATTCAGTTCATTTCCTTGAAATGTTGCAGTATGCAGAAGCCAACTCTTTTTTGGATGAAATCATAATTCATCCTAGGCAGTTGTATCTGGTATCATATCTATCGATCTATATGAATGGATACTATTTTATATACTTTGTACTAATATTAACTAATTAATAGTAGTATGATAACTTACTTTCTGGACACACAGGCACATTCAGTCTGCGACAGTCCCTCCATTTTATAATGCTGCCCTTGTTCATGGTTGAAATTGATATGTCCGTATTCAATATACATGTCAATGATGTTTTTCTCCCTAAAATCTTTGAATGAGTGACAATGCATTGTTTGGCAGATCTTCTTTAAAGGATGGTGTGCAACTTTGCCCATTTTGTACTCAACCATTTTCAGGTGAGAACATTTCAATGCTTTTGTCTCCTTTTCAACATGTTTTTCCTCTTTTCCTTTGTCCATTTCTAATGAATTTAGATTTAAATGTTAGTCAATTGATGTGCAACGACTGGTGAAAGTTTGGTGTGTCTAGTTGATGAGATGTGAGCATCATTGGAAGCGTGCTGATGGGAACTGGCTTTTGAAGTGAATTGACATGGGAGGCAATAAGATCCAAGTGAAGTTTGAGGCTTTCTTAGACAATTTGTTTTGAGGAAATCTCAACCAGATGGTTGTGTGCTGCTTTTTTGTGGCTTGTAGTAGTGGAGGATGTTGGAATACCATTAGGCTGCAAGGAAAGGCAAGGTGGTTGGTTTGGTTTTGCAAAATTTAAGGATAAGTGCTAGTACTGTGGCAACTATTGAAAGTTCAAACATGGTTGTACAAGTGGCATGGTTGGGAGAGGAATGCAGCTTGCCTGAGTAGAGTTTGGTGTGAAAGGTCCGATCAACTTAGTCTCACCTCATAATTGTGTTAACAGAAAGTATAATGGTTGGAGGGTGTGAGTGGCAAACAATATCAGAACAAGAGAGGTTACAGGAACAGGATCATGAAATGAGAAGACTTGGTTTTAGTATTGATCGATAACTTTCCAAAAGACACTCCCACTGAATGGTTAAGATCTTCCTTCTGTCGCTTTGGGAAGGTAGTGGTGGATGCTTTTATTCCTCAGCAAGGAAGAAGAGGAGGGGATAGGTGATTTGGCTTCGTGAGGTTTAGGGAGAAGAGGATAGTTTTGAAGGTTATTGATAATATGAACCGGTGTAGCCTTTTGTCCGGACTGCGGCCCCTGTGAAGGGAGAGGCCACTTTGTTTATAGATATTGTGAAGGTGGTCAACCTGTTGGATACTGAGGTCATCTTAGTGTTGAAGGGGGTTGTCTTAGGTAATTTTAACTGGCTGGCAAACAGCTTGGTGGGTGTTTTTCGTGGGGAGCTATGAGGATTGCCCCATTGGACGGTCATTCCATTTTCCTCTCTTTCGACTATCTGGAATCAGTTAAGTGATGGAAGACTTCAAATTTGAATTCTCAGAGATCTTCAATTCCTTGGATCGATGAAAACCTAGACCTGTTAATCAGGCCAATACAATGTATGTTAAGTGTTTCGGGGTCCTCCATGGCTAGGAAGTTGAGAATTTTGAGGAGAAAGTAGGGAAGTTGGATGTTGTGGACCTTGTGGTAGGGTTAGCCAAAGTGACAATCAAGAAATCTTAGAGTTTGGTGGAATATGTTTGAGGGTGGATAGCCACAAGCTTATTAAGGAGAGGAGATGTGGTTGGACATTTTTGGAAATGTTTACAAGGTGCAGGCTAGGGAGGAACTTTGATGACCCGTTGGAAGGGGGACATAAGGAAGAATCTCCTGATGCAATAAAAGTAGGGAGACAATGAGGCTTTGATGGGTGAGGAGACCTGATAGGCCAGACCCATGACCCATGGATCGGCCAACCCATTGGGCCTGGTCCACAAGACAAACGGAACCAGCTACTTAATTAGGAATCTTTATTATTTTGATTTGAATTGTTTGAGAAAATTTTTAGGGATTTTGTTTCCTTTAAATTAGAGAAGATTTTGGAATTAGGGTCCTATTAGGATAGGGACGTCCGACCCTTCCTACAAATATGTAGCCCCTCCATTGGGAGAGAAAACTTTCATTATTCAACAAAGATTTGTTCTGGTTTCCGTGTGATTGTGATTGCCTATCTATGATTGAAAGTGTTTGTATGTGCGGGATCCATTGGGATTCGGCCAAATCCCACTATGGAGTTGGTCTCTCGCATGGAATCCATTGATGGATTCGGCCATCCTATTTGAAGAGTAGCCCATTTTGATCTCGGATTCGGGGCTGCATCAATTCATATCAGAGCAAACAATCTCCTCAGTTTGATCAGATGCACGGTTTCCCTTTCCTCAATTTGTTTCATTCCCCATCATCCCCAACCTCTCTACATATCCAAACCTCAATCAAATCATCCCTGCCACATGTAACCCCTCCCAATCCCGAATACGAATCAAAATCTAAGACCCCTGCAGCCCATCAAATATACCATACAAAACCCTAAACCTGCTTCAACATTCCAAAACCATAAATTGAGGAGCTATAGCAAAGTTGGAGGGCGTTAATCATAGCAACCACAAGGTTGAAATTTTGATTCAACTTAATTTTGTAAAAAATAAAACAAAGTGAGAATTTGTAAAGCTAAAAGAGATTTGGAAAACTAAGAAAATAGTGGCCTGTTTTGGGGTTTCAAGGTAAGGGGTGGGAAATACAGTCCTTTCTTGGGTTGATGATTGGGTGGGGGTGAGTATGTTGTGTATGTCGTTTCCTAGGTTGTTTTATTTGGCATCTAATAAAATTCCCTTGGTGAGTGATTGTTATGTAGGGGAGGGGGGTCTCTTAGAATGTGTTTAAGGAGAACCTTGTGTCAATATGAGGAGTCCGAGTATGTATCCTTATTGAGTAATCTTGCTAAAGTGGCTTTTTTATTGTTGAGGAAGCTATGTTCACATTTGGGAACTTAGTCCTTCTGGGGTCTTCTCTACCAAATCTTTTTATATCCCATTGGAGGGTGCGTCTTCTTTCAGATATCCATGCTTGCTTGCGTGGCTGGGCTTGGCACCTCCACGGGTGGAGACTCTTTGCTGCCTGGTGGTTAGTGGGAAGGTCTCTAGTCTACTGTGGATAATCTTAAAAGTAAAGGTTTGTCTTCAGAGGCGATTTCAGATTTATGCTCTTTATGTGGAGAGGGAAGAGAGTCGGCTGATCACCATTTTTTGTTATTGTAAAGTTTGTTCCTCTTTATGGAGAGACTTTTGTCCAGAGATGCTGCTTGTCATGGTGCGGTCCTTTGGAGACTAATTCACTTTCCTATAGTGTGGTCCATTTGGAAAAGAGGAATGATAAGAGTTCTAAGAGGTGAAAGGATGGATTGTAGAAATCTTCTTTTGGTTGTGAGTTGGAAGGTAGCAAAGTGGGCTTTCATTAGGGATGAGTTTTGCTAATTTGAGGCTAGATGAAATTTTGCACAATTGGGAGGCTTGTTTCCAATGCAGGGTGCCTGGGTTGAGAAGGTGGCGGCTTGGAGTCCTTCCCCAGAGAGAGTTTTGGAAGGCCAGCACTAGGGATGTAAACTGGGCCGGGCTGCCCAGGCCTGGCACGGCCAGTGGGTAAAAAATACCCCTCCCCTAAAAAATTATCATAGTTGAAATTTGTAAAATTTATTTCAAGTTATAAATTATCCTAATAGCTGTTGTAAATTTTATCTTCAAGAAATTGTCATACTTTTAATTTTTATTCTTTTTTATTTATAACTTATTAAAGTTGAAATTATCATCAAACTTAAAAATTTTTATTTTTCATTTGTAAATTAGCATCAATATTTGTGCATTTATTTTAGTAATTTCATTTTTATTTCAAGTTGAAAACCCTAGAAGTCCATAAAGTCCCTTTCAAATTATATATAAAAATAATAAGAAATAGGAGGGGCATGGGCCAGCCCATGGGCAGCACGGCCCAGCAGTCGTGCCATGGGCCATGTTGGGCTGACCCCAGACCTGGGCAGGGCACAGCACGGGGCCGGCACAGCCCGTTTTACACCCCTAGCCAGGACCAACGGGTATTGCATGTGTGCTCAGGGATGATAAAGGAGATGTGTTGCTTGTTTTCTCTAAGATTATGGGAGTCAAGGAGTTGGATGAGACCGAGGTATTGGTCATATTAGAAGCTCTCTGGTGGTTCTTCTCTTTCTTTCAAGATAGGTTACTCGTTTAGAGTGATTCCTCTAATGCTCTCCTGGATCTCCTCCAAGGAGAGTCCTTGGAGGTTTAATTTTCTCTTTTCGGAAATTAAATCTCTGCTCTCCCAAGGCCATGTTAAGTTTATAAGAATGTGGGGAGGTCAGCCAATGCGATGGTGGATACTCTGGCAAGGATGGATATGGATGTTCCTTTCATTGCTTATAATATATAATGGTTTTCTTTGTTTGTTGTAGAGTATGAGGCTCCTATACCTGGTTTTGTTTTCATTCGAAGTGTGTAATTTTCCATCTTTAATTCAAAGTTTTTTTCATCAATCCCCAAAAAAGAACAAAATAAGACAGAAAATAGTGGTCTGTGGTTGAATTTTGGAAGGCATAAGCACAGCCATGGTAGCGTTTTTATGTGATATCACCATTTTGGTTGGAGACTCCTTTAGTAAACACGAATCACATATGGTTCATTTTTAATCTATACCATTTGCTCTAATTCTGAAGTGATCTGATCGAACTCCAGTGCAGGACAACAAATTTGTCAGGGAATCTGCTAATTTCTCCAACCAGTCTTCCACATTCAGACAGGCCTTCAATGGGTTTTCACCCCGCCCTGAGAAAGGTATCTCCTGCAGTCTTTTATTCGTATCTCATGTTTTCTGGCTGCATAAGTCTTTGTTCTACTTGATGTTACAAGTCTCGTGTAATTCTCAACGTGTACATGTAAGTGATCCAGTGTTCAACAAGACCTTAAACAGTGGATGGTGTAACTTATCTCAATAGCTTATGAAATTTACACAAAACCCCAAGTTTGGTACAGCCTTTATATTTTTCCATAGCTCCATGCGAGCCCCGGTGTTCCACACTAGTGGATTTATATCAGTGGAGGCAGTTCAAGGGACTTCTCACCATAATGGTTGGCTCATTTTTTTTTTTTTTTTTTTATGGGTAATCATTAAAGAACAAGAGAAAGATACTAGGCCATACGAAGAAACCATTCAAAAAAGAAGGTATAAAGTGTTGCACCTATGCACACTAACCAAGAAACAAGATATTGCATAAAAGAAGAACCATAGAAATTAAACTAGATGCCCCTCTCTTAGCCATCAAATCGGTGCCCTCATTTCTAGATCGAAGAACATGCCAGAAAACCACCTTTAAAGAGCATGATAAAGGTTGCTTTCATTGAGAAAATATTGGAGCTTCCAAGGACCTCCTGAATTCAGAACCCAAGAAATTGCATTTGCTGAGAGTCACTTTCCACAGTCAAGATCTCTCATATGAAAGACACAACCTAAAAGCTTCTAAGATGGTCAAAACCTCAGCTTCATTCAAATCTTGAAGTCCAGCGGATTTACAAAGGGAGAGCAAAATTTGACCTTCATGATTGCGAAGAACTCCACCTATGCTAGCCAAACCTAGCTTGCCTCTAGCTGCCATGTCTACATTGAACTAAATCAACCCCATCAATGGAGGAGACCTCCTCTCCTGCTTTCTTTCCTTAAAAAGGACCACAAACCAAAACTCCCTCCCAATTGTGAATGCTATCTAAATTGAGATTTTTAAATTGGTTCTTTAGCATAGCCCATTTACCTATCCTCGCATTTACTGAATTTAAGACCTCTTGAAATAATGCCACCACTCATTCCTCTCCTTCAAAATGTCACCAGAGGATAGCATAAGGAATGGGTCTTCAAAGCACCAACCCACACCCATGAAACAGGCCCGCCTTCCAAGACAAGACCATGTCACATGATGAATCTGGAATGACCATTCTATGCCACAAACTCTTTGAAAGAAACTCCAAATGTCTTAGGAAAAATCATACTGAAGAAATAAATGATTAATCAACGCATACGCCTTTTCACACAGAACTCAAAAGAGTTTAGGATAGCTTCAGAAGAGATACCCCACCTTTTGTGGAGACTCCTTTCCTGCCACAACCAAAGGAGGAGCTAGGCCAAGCCAAATGCAAAAGGGGGATGATGAGGCCTCGAAGAAGGATCTAAAGATTTGTAGAATGACTTGATGGAGAACAAACTAAAAGGATTTGGCTTCCAAATGCAAACATCCGTTTCATCCCTACAAATCAAAATGTTAGAAAAAAAACCCAACAACGAGACATACTGAGGCTCATCAGACTGATGCAAAACTCTCCTGAAAGACACTTCTCAAGAGGCACTATCACCCACACAAACATAACACTCTTTAACGGAAACCTTTCTGTTGGAAACTACCCTGAACAACCTAGGAAATGAGTTGAATAAAGGCTGCTCTCCAACCCAGTCATTAAATAAAAAAGGAACTCTATTGCCCACCTTACTCTAAAACCACCCATTTACTGAATACTTCCCCAACGGCACGAGACATCCCTCATACAAGAGATGGTACTCCCAGCGGTCATATATGAAAAATGAAATTTATAGACTTTTTTTAAATCTTTTAAATTCAATAGTTCACTGGTCACAATACTATGTATGTCCAAGTTTTGATGAATTTCTTAAAATTGAAGATTTATGAGAATTGGCTTTTTTGGTGTCAGACAGCTGGCATTTTGACCAAGATCTGTTCTTAATGGTATTTACAGGAATGTCATCTTCATCAACTGTTGTGGACATTGAAGCTGAAGTGAAGGATGTTGATTAATCTGCTCTGCGCATAATATTCCTGTAAGTGATCTGATCTTGGAAGTTTTCTTTTCACCTCACACTTCATTCGATCCATTAGAAAGACATTATGATTTGAAGACTTTTCACCTTGCACCTTACATGCTTTTGGAGATTTCCATGTCAGAAACTACCATCCGATGCATTACAATGCAGTTATTTTGCAACATCACAAACTGAACTGAAGTTTTCGTCATATTTTGTTATTTAATACCTTAACAGAGTAATAAAAAAATGGCCCTGTTTGGAACACCTCTCAACCTCATGTTTTGAAAACAAACCAACCCTCCCCCAACCCCCCCGCACGCTCGCACACACAAAAATGACACATTTAGCATTATTCATGGTAGATTTTATGACAAAAATTTTTTGCAAGGTGCACTTTGAGAACTTAAAACTAAGAGCTAGGATCATTTGATCGGCCTAGTATTCATAGTCCCTCCCATTTAGTTCAAAACCTATCCATCAACATGCCTTCATGACAATGCATCCAAGCAGGCCCCACTGGAAGGGGTATTTCCTGGCCAAGCCCAATATATAATTTTGACATGGCAAGATTGTTACAATCTCATATTCATGACCTTATGTTTTTGTGGATTTATATCTCTATGATGTCTTTGAATACAGTTTTTAATTGGATTGGAGATGTCAGCTTATAAGGTTTTCTAGGGTGGTTTTGTTTCCAGAGAGACATATTTACATTTTTTTTTTCCGTGCAGGTTTCTTATCGAAAGTAAATGGGGAAAGTATATTTAGATTAGCTAAGGTGAGCAATGACTGCTTGTCCTTGTAAAACTTCAGCAATGGAGGTTTGTTTCAACAGCTAAAGGTTGTATAATGTAGAGAAGAAAGGTGAGGCCTTGAGGGGCACTCTCTCGTGCCTGTGCACGTGCCTGTAATTTGTACAATAAGGGTAGAATTTTTTTTTTTGCATGCTACTGTATATTAGTTATAGTTTGATTTGTTTTGCCATTCTTTTTGCATCCAAGCTTTGATTTATGTAGAAAATTAAATAAATTAACTGGGCTCATGTTCTGTTGGAAAGTAAAATATATTAATAGTCAATCAAATATATCATCAGCATATCATCAAAGCCTTGTCTGTGTGTTGGGGTTGGCTCCGTGAATCTTGTTTCTCCATTATAATCTACCCTGAACCAAATCCTTGGATTCGCTGCAGTTATTCATATCTATCCTTGCTACTTTTTTAATATGCCCCATCACCAAATGATTTTTTTTTTTTTTTTCATGTAGTGGCCTCCATGGGAAATTTTCTGGGTCTGCCATTGTGTGTCTTGGTTGTTGCTTCTTAGGGGGAAAAAGGATTGTTTACCATATACGCATGGGATATGAAAATGAGATTTACCTATCTGAAAATATTACCATGTTTGTTTGTGAGAATCAATTTCACACAAGTAAAAATGATATGGGATTTTAGTTGTTTTTGTGTTTTTCACGTGTTTCTCAATATTCATGAGGGTATGAGATACAAAACTTCATGTCTTGAGGTTTATCATTTATACGAGAAATATCGAATGGTTCGGATAATGAATTTGGGCCCACAAGAGTGCAAAACTACGGAGGTTTTTTTTTTTTTTTTCCTGACATTTTTCTTAAAATCCATGAGGATTTAAGATGTAAAACTTAACGTCTTGTAGTTTATTACTTCAATATTAAATCTGAAAAGTTCGGATTAAAAATTAGGTGCCCACAAGATTAAAAAAAGAAAGGCTGCTGGTAGTTGATGAGATTGATTCTGCACTCCTCTTTTGAGGTTGTAAGTTGTGTAATGGTTTCACGCCCCCACATGAAAATTCTGATGGGAAAAGAGCCTCATCTACACCATTTACACATTCACTATTTGCGCATATGAGCGCAAACAAACATGTTCGTGAGTAATAAATGTTAAAGTCATATGCAAAGTGCTCATTATAGATGTGAAAATGGTTAGCAAATGTGCCCATTTTCTAATGAAAATTTTCATGACTGAAGATGTGAAAACATTTCGCAAATGGGCACTAGGGGTGAGTGTCCTTTCACTCATTCAGACTGTCCCAAGGGCAGGACCTCCACTTGAGGAAAAAAAAAAAAAAAAAGTTGTTCTGCTGCAACATGCGTAATATTTTTTAAAGGTCTTCACATTTACTATGGTTTGATGCTAGACTTAAATGTATTGATTGGACCGTGAGACTTTTTCAAGTCAATGAGTTGTTCCATCCACCTCATCAAATCCAAACCATTAAAAATCACAGGATCCTAGGCATTGGCATTGGGTCATCTTCATCTTCACTATCATATTGATCACGCTCATGCTTCTGAGTATGGACTTCTTTGCCATTGATAACCATATCTAGATTTAAAGGGTAAGAAATGGACCACCTTGCAAATGGGTATATGTCCATTCTAAATAAAGTGGGTATGAAACCTTTACATTTGGGTCTAGAAAACTGGGTCTTTGTATGTTCCGACCAAAGGATCCGGGCCTCAATAGCTAGAGTTTTATTCATATTTGGGACTATGCTTAGCTTTAATCATATACCATATAATAGTCTAGCTTATATACTTCAAAAAAATGAAGCTTTTCTTTCAATTAACCCGCTTGCATTCCTGGTGACCTAGGGTGAGAGAGTGAGAGAGAGAGAGAGAGAGAGAGAGAGAGAGAGAGAGGAGAAAATTGAAAGTTACATGAGTAGGTATAAGTTACCTTGATTCGAACAATGAGATGATAACTATGAAAAATGGACGGCAAAACTATATACCATCATTATCATCAATGCTATTCTCCTTGTATATGGAATTCTAAACACCACATATCACCACCAACAATACCATCATTATCTTCTTAGCCTTATTCCTGAACAATGCATTTGCGGGCACTTAATGAATCTAAGGTGTCTTCCAAATGACCGAATGTAACAATAAAAACAATAGAAAAAAGGAAGAAGAAAAATATTTTAGATTTTTTTCATACTCATCATCAATTACGATAAGAATGTAAGATCCCTTTCTATAGCTTATTGTTACTCGATTGATCGATATGTTTTAAATCGTTTTCAATTTTGAACTATAAGAATTTTTTTTACTCTGAAAAGTTAGTATATGCAAATGGGGTAATACAAAGCATGCATTGAGGAGCATATTTTTATCTATCTAACCTGGTGGCTTAGAAACTTGTCATCTGGAATTGTAAGGCCAGCCCAGATAACACTGAAGTCAAAGTAAGATAACACTGGTGTTTGGCAGAGGTTTTCCCATTATAAAAAGCTCTTCTGACATTTTCCTGTTTTTCCATTGTATTCAAAATATTTTCCTATACATCAGATTGTGGCCTGTTGCCAAATAAAGGGAGATGGTGGGTGTCAAGCCTACTATATGTATAAAAGAGGGCCCAAGTGAACTGATTTGCACATGGCCCACTCCTGAAGTGAATATTTTGGCCCACATTAATAATCACTGGCATATAGAGCTCGACCAATTTCCCACTGACATTATACTCATACCAGGGAAGAAGAATGCCAGATGAAAATCTAGCGAAGACTTAATTGCTTTGCACAACTTGGTACAAAAGAAGATCCAGGCCTTTCATCAAAACAACTCAAATATGAATACATCCTGTCATCACATGGACAAAAAATAATGGATGATTTCAAATCACTGACCATTTGCTTCAACTATTGATATCAAGGCATTCATGGTCAGTTCCTTCTGACTGAAGGCAACAAGAAAAAGCTGTGGGTTAACCTAAGAAAAATGTAAATTACCCGAGGCTGAGCATACAATTGAAGAGTGTTCTTAACTTCTACCCTCCAACCTCTTTGGATCACCAGATTATTACACAGCAGGGCCCTCTACATTAATGGAAATTGTGATCTTCGGGCCATAAGGCTGTAATGTAAGGACCCCTTTGGATACTGGTAAATCCAGTGCAGGTAACTCAGGTCTACACATAAATAAGAGCTTACCTTGCTTCTTTGTTTAAACCAATTAATTACAGGTGATCACAGTAGCAGGCAATTAGACTTGCAGGTAAACTGCTATGGGGGCCTATTGTTCCTTCCTCTTGATGGCGGCGGGCATGATCTTGGTGGTTTTAGGGTTCTATTCCTCCAACATCCGACAGAAATTAAGTCATGTTATAAGACAGTAGCTGATCAGATCAACAATTTGGGTCATGAAAGCACACTCCACAAGTATATACCTGGTTACTGAAATCCAGATGAGCATGACTCAACACGGTTTTTTCGTGTTACTCAAACCCAAATGAGGACGATCAGGTGATTCAATTTTTAACAGTTTTTTTCCCCTTCTAATATCATCCCCATTTTCAGGTTGCCAAACAATCGTTGATAAGGATGTTATATAACAATAAAAGCATCTCATTTCTGGAGAATGTTAGCCTACAAGCAGACCGCATGTGCAGTCCAGCTCTATGGAGTCCACTTGGGCCCGCCTTTGATCAGTGCAGCCCCTTTGATACACTCGTCATCCCATGATCCAGCATCAAGACCAAATTTCCACTCATTGAACCTTTATTCGCCATTGGATTGAATTTCAAAATAATATAAAGTTAAGATCCCATTAAGCTTAAAAAGACTGTTAAATCATTGGCTAGGATTATCTGATGGGGCTAATCTTTTAGCTTCCCCTTGTCCATAAGACCACATTTCCATCTATCTCCCTCCCATTGATCATGTATCTAAGTGTGTCCCACAAGTTGCACTGCATATTGCTATGCTCGTAAGAGAACATTGTCCCCCATTACCTTACCATAATAGTAAACTAGTAACACCCTTTATCAGCAGCTACACCCATAAGTGAACCCATGCATCCATGGCAATAACATTCGAAGAAAATATAGAATCAACAAATATTCTGGATGAGAAGAAACTATTGGGGTCATTCAAAGAAAGGAAAGCATTTGAACAGTTCAGAAGATGAAACTGAACTAGAGGGAACACACAAGATGTGCAAATGCAACTCAGTGTTTCTCTCCATTATCCAGGAGTCACATAAACCACTCAAAAGTGACATCAAAACCAAGAAATACCTTCCCTAAAAGCTGCAATGTCTTAGCAAATACTTTATTTTTCGAATGAAAGGAACTTGTCATACTGAACCATCAAGCCGAGGGAGATGCTCCTACAGTTTGCTGAAAAAAGACAAATCAACATTTCTATATTAATGACTTCAAACAATGAATATGGACAAACTCAGCTAATGCTACCACATGGCAAACAGGAAGGAGGCTCCCTCAAGTTTATGCCACAGGTGTGTTTTAATCATGCAGTGGGACGGGCATATGTAGTGGCAGATTGTCTCACACATTCTATGTATATGGTTTCTTAGCTTTTATATCCTCCCAAATTCCACCCAAGTTCAGATCATGGATTCAGGAATCAGGTGAGCCCAAGCTGACTCAGATTTGAGCTAGATCATATTAAGCTGGTATTGTACATCATTATGCGCTCCCAATCCAATGATTAACATGCATCGAGTTAGGCATCACAGAAGGTTCCGTTATTAATTGTGATACACTGATACTAGTTAGCCATTCATGCTGAAATTCCTCCATATATATATATACATGGTTTTCTGGTGTAGGTCAGACCAATGTAGACCAATCTACAATGGAAGGGGCTTGGCTGTCTCCTCGGACGAACAGCACCCCAGTGTCTCCAATCACCAAAACGACGGCAAAACACAGCCAAAAAATAAAAAAAGGCAAGGAAACTCACATGCAAATCACATTAAACCTAGGTTGCAAATAACATTTACAAATCCAAGAGAGAGAACTGCTGCAAGATGCATAAAAATAAAAATAAAAAGAACAGAAAAACAAGCCTAAGCAGGCTATTTATTCATTCCAAGATGATATAGAGGATCCACTAGCAGAAGGGAGAAGGGTTGAACCTTTTGATGGTGCTCTGTTGTACTAATAGTTCATTGTTATTTTTATTTTATTTAAAAAAAAATTTTGAACTATGGTACGAGTCTCTTACACCTATATTTTTAAGCATCACTCACCAATACAATTTACTGTTGCAGGTGAAAAAAGGGTTTCCAACACAAAAAGCCCCACTCCCTGAACACAATTCATCTAAGCCATAAAACCATAAAGAGGAAATCCTAACCGTCCATACCTGAAATCCTAACCATCCATGCCCTAACCTCACTAGATAAATAAATAAATAAAAGATAGAAACAACAGTGGTGGGGAATATGCACAAACAATTCTGAATTCTCCAAAAATAGGAGCACAGTGCCCCCCACACCTGCTGGCACGGCTTGGCAAATCAGGCTGACAGGCATTGTGAGGGCCTTGCAGCCCATTCCTCAAATGGTTTTTTTTTTTTTTTTTTTAATTTGTTTAGGCTTTGGGCCCTTGGCTTGGTCCATACAGCCCATCTAGTCTAGAGTCATGGCTTGGTCCATACAGCCCATCCAGTCTAGAGTCATTCTTTCAATTGCATTCATCATCTTCCCCTGCTTGAGGACTCAACATTGAGTTTTTGTTTGCGTTTAGTCCCCCTACAGTTTCAATGCAAACTCCAAATATTGTCATTCTCGCTCATTCCACTACAGCATCCGGATGACAGTTGTTGCTCACAAATGTTAGAAGCCCTCCCACCATCACCTGTTGTTGTAGGACTTCCCCAAGTGGGTCAATACATGTTCAAATTTGAGAGACTCAATTGGCTATTACTCACGATAGTTTAAAATTGGCAAGCTGCCTGACTGAATTGAATTCTCCCTTAGTTTCCCCTTCTCCAATGGTGGTCATCAAATCAGGTAAGATGTAACCTCACTAGTCATAAGCAATTAATTCCTCTCGTTCCTCCGAATCCACATCACACATGGGTAATAGATCCTTTTTTTTCTTTTTCTTCTTCTCTCTTTTACGTGATGACTATATCAATAATAAGAGAGAGGATGTACAGTATAAGTAATTTATACTGCCACAGAAGAACCCTGCACAGGATAAAAAATAACAACCCAAACCCAAAGAAAACCTATCACATATTCACAATATTATCTAAATTTACAACCAAGAAAGTGCGAAGCACTCCCTCTTCAGCTAAGCAATCGGCCTCGGAGTTGGGGCTGCGGCTAACATGGGAGAAAGAGGCTTTGAGGCTTCTAGCTGGGTCCAAGACCAGCAAGTTTCCAAGGGGCTTTAGCTAAAACCCGAAGCGCACCAAATGCCACAGAGAATCTCCTACCATCACTATATGCTGGCTGTTCAGTCTGAGAGCTTCATGACGACCTATCTTAATAGCCAAAAGATCTGGTTCAACTCTGAAGCCTTGATAATTAGACCCATAAAGACTGGAATTAAGCCTCTTCCACCTCAGAGAGGTTCCTTCTAAAGATAGGACCCAAAGCCACATTATCTCCAACTTTCTACAAATATTCCCTAACCACCACTCGATTATGAGCACATAGAAACAATTCCGGGAATTGAAAAGCTAAGGGTCCATATCCCCACCCAGTTATCTAGCCAAAATAAAATTTTATCCCATGATGCATTGAATACTTCAAAATGGGCAACATTTCATGTCACATCGTATCCAATACTTCACTTATTATGTGTAAAATCTATGTCCTTGTCATGTCCATGCCATATCCTTGCCGTATTTGGGCATCATAGATTTTATCCCCTTTTCCAGACATGGAATCTGATTTTTGGCAAAAAAAATCTAGTTGATTTACATGAATCCTATCCAAAATCCCACTGACAATAAGAAGCGGCACTAATATCCCAACCACTTCTAGAGATGTCATAGCCTCATTACCTTGCCATAGGAAATTCAGCAGCAATTTCTCTATCTGCTTGATAATCCTCATAGGCAATTTAAAAATCGACATGAAATAAATCAGAGGATTAGAAAGAGCTGATTTGATGAGGGTTATCCTACCTCCAAAAGAAAAGAAGTTAGCCTTCCAGAAAGCTAGTTTCTTCTCTAGTCTTTCCAGAATTAGGGACCACAGGGAACAAGAAACAACTCCTAAACAGAGCAGCAAACCCAGCTAAGAGGACGGAAGATTGCCTACTTCCAACCTAGAAAATCTGCCAAAGCTTGGAGAAGGACCTCCAGAACCGTCACACCAATCTAACTCGCTTTTGAAGAAATTTATTTTAAGCCCAGAAACCACTTCAAAACACAACAGTTTGGCCTTCACATTTTTAACTTGGCCTTTCTCTGCTTCACACAGTAACGCGTATTGTTAGCAAACAGCAAATAACTAATAATGGGCGCTCTAGGGCCAGGTTGACACCTGATATGAGATTCACATTAGTTGTTGCAACAACCATGTGACTTAGAACTTCAACAATAACAAACAAGAAGGGTGAGAGCAGGTCACCTTTGACGTAAACCTCAAAAAGTGGAAAGAAGAGTATGGGGGTTCCGTTAATTAAGATAGAGAAGTTTCTTAAAGAGCCAAACCCATCTTCGCATCAAAGACAGTATGAAATCCCAATCTATGATGCCTAGATATGGATAATGATATGAGGATCGGGGATACGACTCCTCACTTTTAAAAATCTAGGACACGGATACAGGTACAGGTGTTTTAATTTTTTCTTTAGATTATTTTTAATCAATAAATTATCATTGTTTTCGTTCCTTTCTAGCATTTTTTATGGTAAGTAAAAATATTAAAAAAACTATATGAAATAAAGGACTTCATAAGTTGGATATGTTTAAATTTGTTCCCTAGAAGTATCGGTGCAGTATCAGGTACCAATACAAATGTCGTATCCGTCCGATACGGATACGTTGGGCTTTTACAAGTATCCGGGTATCATAGATCCGGATCCACCCCATCATAGGCTTTCTCCAAGTCTACCCTACAAATCAACCCAGGCCTTCTCTCCTGGTTTCTTAAGTGGGACATCCATTAGCAACGAGCACTCCGTCCAAGATTTTCCTCCCCCGTACAAAAGCACCTTGGGTAGTAGAAATCGGATGATGAAGCACTCTTTGTAGTTTCCTGCGAGCGCATTTGCTAGAATTTAATAAATAGACCCAATAAGACTGATTGACAAAAAGAACATGATGGATTTAGATCCCGGTTTTTTCAGCAATAAGAGCAATAAAAGTCACCATTCAAAAATAAATAAATAAAAAGTCGCCCAATCTTCCTCTTGATAAATATCCAATCTTTTCTCTCTCATCAAGCTCTTAGATATCTTGCATAAGACTAACCACCATATGTTCCACACTGCTAGCACTAGGTTTAACCCATTGTTTAAAGAAGCCTTTAAGCATTTTCAACTTCATAGCAATCTTGAAGCTCACCCAACCTTCCACCCTAATTTCCTTCCACCAAGCACAAAGTAAATTTGGGAAGTCCCTCTCCTTAGGCCACATTAGCTCAAACCAAAAAAGGCGCGAGGCCCCACTTCTCCATCCTAAAGTCAACAAGGATAGGACAATGGTCGGAAATGGGCTTAGGAAGAGCTTTCTGGAGCACATCCAGATAGATGTCTGCCCATTCCCTAAAACTAAAAATCTAGCCAAACGTGATCTAATAGGGGTTGTCTGATGATTTGACCAAGAAAAACTAGCACCACGCAAAATTTCACATGGACAGAGTGGGTAGCTTGGTGTCTTGGGGACCTCTTTTTTAGTAGGAATTTATCGGAGGAAGAGACGGCTTAGCTTTTCTAAAAGTTAGATATGATTAGAGGGGTTTATATCCCCTCAGAACAGTAAATACAGAGTATGGACAAGTTTTATGGATGAAAAGTTCTCAAGTGGCTTCTCTCTTCAGGGTCATATCACAGTGGTCCCAATTCCCTAGCTTGATGCATGGTGTTAGGAACATTAAAGCTTTGTCAAGGATCCTTGCTATTGGTTGGGTCGCTCTCCTTGGAGGCATTCTAAACTTGGATAACTCACGTCAACACAAGAAAGTCATTACCAATGTGTGTTCCATGTGTTTCAGTAGATCATTTGATGCTTAATTGCAGGGTTGCCCATGCTTTGTGGAACTCGGTGTTAGATAGTTTGATTGCATATGGATGCTTCCTAATACTCCCTAAACTTGTTTGAAGCATGGAAATTGGCAATAGGGTTGCATAGGGGCAAACCACGCCATTCTTGGCTACTTTTTGGGTTATTTGAAAGAATCAATGCACATAGCTTTGATGAAAAGTCACTTCTCGATGATTCACTGACAGATGAGGTTAAATTTTTTGTTGCTTCGTGGGTATCTCAGTATCTGTCCTCCCTCAGTTCAAAATATTCCCATTGGCATTTCTTTGACTATAAGGGATGGAAAGAAGAGGCTTTCTTCTCCTCCTAACTGTCGTAACTCCACTAAGGCTGCACATCCAGGTTCAGCCGTTATTGGATTAGTCGGAAGCTAACAATGCCTCTACACATATTTGTCTTTTTCGGGCCCAACAGGTTGTTACAGTGTTACATGAAGCAGAGATGTTGAATGCTTAGCATTGGCCTCCGAGAAGCGCTCAACTAAATCATAGGGGCATCGTGATGGAAGGTTATTCACCATATGTTGGGCTTCCGGTATATTCAATCTAACATGGGTTAGCAAATGTGACGGTAGAAATCTGGGAGTTTTGGTTCTTTCCACCGTGTCAGGTGAAGTGAAAATCTATAGGAAAGAGTTAGACGACAGGTTTTGGCTTTTTCTCCTATTGGTGATCCATTGTCATGAGTTGATTTTTCCGCTGCTTCTTGTTTTATGGTTGTATTTTGTATATAGCTTGGATAGACTGAAGGATATATCTCCTATACTGTTTCCTTCATTACTAAAAGTAATAATTTAAAAAAAAAAACCATAATATTATAGATGATCACTTGAAATCTAGACACTTTTTTTCCCAATTTTCAGAAGAGTATGATATAGTCAATTTTTCATTACTAAAATGTAGTTTAACTGACATTATTGATTCATACATATAATGACCTTGGAAAAAACTCTAACAAAAGACATGACATCTGAAGTTAAAACAATTTAGTAGCTTATGTACATTATCTTTTCTTTTTTCTTTTTCCTTTTCTTTTCCTTTTTTTAATGGTTATGTAATTATCTTTCCCCAGGCTTGATTCTCCCATTCCCACAAATACATAATCAACATTAGTTTAAAAAAGCATTACAAGCTTTTCAAGGCTATACATATATGAAAACAAAGAATAAAATAAAAATGAGAACTTTGTGTATAAAATATTGTAAATAAAAAAAATTATAAGAAATAAAGAACAAGGAAAAGCAAAAACTTCTTACATTCTAAGAATGAAAAGAAAAATGAAAAAAGAGAAAAAAATACTAATGACAAATACTCTCCCAATACAACTTATCACATCGAACATCGCCTATGGGCCTAATACATGTGGGTGCGTGTGACATCAACTATCACATTTGGCCTAATATGTGTGTCTGTGTGTGACATCAACTATCACATATGGGCCTAATATATGTGCATTGGTAGTTGACAGACAGGCAAGGGTAACAGAAGCAATGAAGTGAATATGCCTCTCATCTACCAAATACAGAGAATTTACTCCGAGGGCCTGTTCGTTTGCATTAAATATTTAGATTACATAGGAACTCATATTCAAATGAGGTCCACCAAGAATTATTAAGAGGGGAGGGGTGAAAAATATGAGTGAGGAGTGTGGGATATAAGGTAGCGATGTAGATGGGTTCCTAGGATTCAAATTACTAGGGTTGTGGCTGGATTTGCATTTCTCCCCTTCCCTTGATTCAATTTCCATAAAAGGAAAGGTCATTAGATGCTCATTTCTTTATATTCACCTTTGATCTTCATTTTTAACCACTTAGGGCATTAATTCTCATGTACTCTATACAAGCAAACAGACCCTAAGTTTTCAGCATTTGATATAACCATGAAATTTAAAGAGGGAAAAAAACAACAAAGATTGTAGCCTCAGATTTCCAAGAAGAAAGTACAACAATACCTCTTCCTTTTTTCTTTCTTCCCACCAGAGAATAATTTGTAGCCTCCATAGATGAGCAGGCCCCAACCGGATAAAAAACGATCACAACTGCAGAAAATTAGAATTGACATGTGAGGTCATGCCATTACAGTCCGAACATTTTTTTTTTTTTCTTTGAGAGAGAGAGAGAGAGTTCAATGGTAATAACCACGCTTCAAATTTTAAACATACATCAAGTCCGTCGATAGTTAGAAAACTTGGCCATGATAAGTAGTGGTTATTTACTAAAGACTGGTAATTCAAAAACCTTAAAATCAGTAGGTGATAAATCACCAGCTTGGTTCTTGCAACTTGCAAGTCTATCCAACGTACAGGATCCAAGATAAAGATGTAAACAGTATAGAACTGTGAAACAAAATCAGTAAATTGTTTTGGCCAAGATGAACGGAACTCAAATTTCAGTTCCTTGCAAAACCATTAGGTAGGAACTTCGTACTAGAAATTATGATGCCTTCATGCTAGTTTAATGTTACATAAATTACTCAAGTACTTTCACACTTCAAAGGATGCGACTCCCAATCCTAGCATTAGCAACTGGATGCCATCACAATATTACAAATCCGAGCATCATTATACCAGGCATATAGACTAGCACAAACCTACTAACAGACTCGTAAATCTTTTACTGATGCATATCAGTTGACAGTTGAAACCGGCGCAAGCATGGAATCAAAATTTATCTGAAATTAAGTCACGTCAGCCCAGTTCAACTAAAAGTGGCATGGGACTAGACTACAATCAGGCAAGCCTTTTGCTTCTTTGTCCAACTTAAGCAAGTCTTCATGTGTATCAGCTGAGTTGCACAAAGCAAATCGGTTGAAATGCATATCATGTGGAAGCAAGGTTTCTAATCCCATTTTACCATTTCTTTCGAAGACTCTAGATCTTTCGAACACAGAAAAAAATGATTTTCTTTCAAATCCATTTATTAGAAGAACAAAAATTGTTTTGGGCTTTTTAATTACATAAGTGAACACTAATGCGTAAGTATTGGCCATGAGTCTTGACATATTCAGGAATGTGTTTGTCACCTGCATGATGGTGTGCAGCCAGCGTAAGAAGGCTAAAGTTCACTCTCTTCGGATTTTGGAATTCAAAAAGGGATCTTTTTTTTTCCCAAAAGGGACAACGGTAAACATCAATAGCTAAAACTCAGAGAAAAACAAAGGAGCATTGCTTTGCATCTAGGGTGATGACAACAGGCATACTCCCCTCAAGGATAGGCCCTCGTAACGAGCCCTGAAGGCACTGTTGTATGGGTTTCAGCATGGTAACGAGCCCTTAGGAGAGGCCCAGTAACATCCTCCATGTGCACTGTGAGTACTGGATCACCAGGCTAAACGTGTGTGCGCGCGCGCACAACTTCTTTCAAGGAGGCAAGGAATCCTTTTCTTT
>CM022953.1:21137373-21301930 GCA_012931725.1 Litsea cubeba | reverse complement strand
TCATTGACATCCGAACATCCGATAAATTAATAAAAAAATGACCTTAACATTCCACGGAAATTAAATGTCATTCCTTGTCCAAACATCCCACAAAGCAATAATATTCATAACATTTCAAAAGATGACATTTCAAAATAAGAAAGAAAAGTGTAAATGAGTCTAATATAACTACCATAATCAAAAGCACAAATATAATTATGAGATAACAACCCATAGCAACAAATTACATAAGGTCAAGGTTGCCAAGTACATAGATCTTGCGGGTATCGTTATCTAAGGCCAAAAACTGTGAGGCCTTCACTTCATCCCCAAGTTGTTCAAACGCTTTCATCTTGATCCTCATTTCCAGATCAATTGGTAGTAATGCTTCCCATACCTCCTTCTGAAGGTTTTTAGTCGAAATTGTATTCCTTGAAATTACATCTACAACATCTGCCATACGCCCTACAATTGCCACCATCGCATCCCCTGTGCTTTGGCGCCTTGTTATTTGACAAGATGATCCTCCAGATGCCGCGCGATGCCCTCTAATTGAAGAGATGTGCTCATCTCTAGCCTCCTCATTTTGGGGGGTGCCATCATCATCAGCATCTATGTCATTATCACCCAAGGCATCGGCATGTACAGATGGTGGTGATCGAGGAATGTCATTAGTGACAAATTCCTCTCGACCATCAGCAATTGGGTCGCCGAATATTTCACACATGAGAAGGTAGTTGGGCATACGCCTAGTCCTATACATACTATGTCCAGGATGTGCCTGCATTCCATGCATATTAACTCACAATTCAGTCTTGTATATAATAAAAAAAAATCCATACAAAAAATAAATAAAAATCTCACCGCAATATAATCATCCCAAACCCCTTCTTCAGCCGTGAATTTTTTCTTTTCTTCATCCCATCCATACCCACTTAGATTTAACATGGATTTCATAGCGCTATACCACTTTTTGTAGCTCTTGAACCTATTCTTCAACTTGTCTTTAGAGAATTCAGGCCCATGTACTGTAAGCATTTGTTTTGTAATGAGACCCCATCCCTCCGACGTGAAGCCTCCGGGGATAAATTTCCCTTCTTTTCGCATGTCAAGCATGATGAGGAGAAGCACTTCATCATGTGCATTGGTCCACTTCATGTTTTTTTATGTTGCCCTGTTTGTAGCTTGAGAGCTACTTGGTTCAGACATTCTACATTTTACATAGTGTTAACAACCAAGGAAGCACATAAGAAAAAATATCAACCAGGCAACAATAACATTACACATATCTCCACTGAACTGATTTCATGAATGAAGCAACAACCTAAATCTATAGTGGAAGGATACTTGACTATTTTACATAAATGCAACATGAAGCAGCACAAGAAGAAATCCACCAAAAATTATACACCACCAACAAGAAACCGCAACAACATATTCCTTGTTGGTGAACAAGTTAATAGGAAAAACATTTGATTGAAGAATGCAGTTGAGCCAGAAATTGGAAAAATGAGTGAGCAATGTTTTGTAAATAAGTATCCGAAACAATCTGATTTCTGCAACATCCGAAACAATCTGATTTCTGCAACAACTCAAACATAAAGAAGATTAGATAGGTTCCCCATTATTTAGTTTGGTTGCACCAGATTACAGTCCAATGTAAGAGAGGATACCACGACATATATTTTTTTTGTTTTTTTACCTTCATATTGTCATGAAACCATGGGATATATAACATGGATCCATCTGGTTATACTATTCCCTCTTGAATACAACATCCATCAGTTTGATTGCCCAACCCAGCAATGCAACCTCTATTTGCAGCAGGACTTAAAAGCTCACACGTTAAGTACAACCATTTTCTGAAAGCATTGGCTCAGGTGTAAATGAACCCAACACAATGCTTGGAAGTTGTCTGAACTAAACCTAGAGAAGCATTAAAATATATAATCAAACATAAAAAAAAATGATGTAAGACTTGTAAAAAAATTGTTGTTTCGGGTTAGAGCTACTGAATTATCAGCTTCTCCAAGATGTCACATGACAAAATTGAATCCTACCTTCTGATCGATCACCAATAAAATAGGGAATTTTACTTTAACAACTACCCTGATTGAAGTGACATTTCTTTTGGATTAAATGTAATGATCATAATTGTTTTAATTGGTTTGAATTTTAGACTTGGGCTCCTATGGAGGACTTATAGCATTGCAATAGATGAATTAGTTCATCGAACTTGTCTAACTTGAACTTCGAATCAAACGGATTGAGAAACAAATTAAATGAACCTATTCATTTGAATTTTCTAATCAAGCTAAGTCTCAATTATAAATCCCAAGCTCAGAATGAAAAATAATCAAACATTGACTTATTCCTACTAGAACATCCACTTCCCATATTATCAGTGTTAACAACCAAAGAAGCATATAAGAAAAGTTATCAACCAAGAAACAATAACTATAGAGAGTAGACCCATCTCCACTAATCCATTTTCATTAATGGTCCCTGAAGAAGCAAGCAATCCAAAATAATAGTGGA
Source organism: Litsea cubeba (assembly GCA_012931725.1). Lineage (NCBI taxonomy): Eukaryota > Viridiplantae > Streptophyta > Magnoliopsida > Laurales > Lauraceae > Litsea > Litsea cubeba. Next base: position 21,299,413 of record CM022953.1, on the reverse strand, counting down.
ATGATACTTGACTAGTTAAAAATCTAGAATTAAAAATATTTTAAGGTGAGTCAAAAAAAACTACTAGCCCTTTTCAATATTCTAGGTTAGAATAAAAAAAAAACATTCTATCTTAGAATGAAGATTAGTCACGAGATAAAAGTGATCCTATTGGGCCACTGATATGATGACTTTTTGGACTTATTATGATTGTTGGTCTTTCATTGAAACTGACTTGACAAAGGGCAGGTGCTTGAACATGACACACCCTCTTCCAAATAAGGTTGATCAATTAGAGAAAGATCAATATGTGGTGAGCACCTACCACAATACCCCCGTTCTTTCCTTGTCTTGATTCGTCAAAATGGTAAAGACAAGAAAAAGTAGCATCGGCATGGCACTCTCATGATTTGTGGTCATTCTCCACATCACTCCACTGCTAAAAATAACTTTCATTTCCCAGGTGAGCCCACCTTGTTACCAGTTGTCACAACCCAATTTGGGGGAAAAAGACATGAAAACGACACAAAAGAAAACAAACCCTCTTTTTTAGTTTTTTACAACCAGAGGATTGATCAATGAGATCAGATCCCTTTCTCTGTCTCTAATCAAGAGAGAGGATGAAGAAATCGATGTAGATAACCCAATGAAAAGTTGATTTGGTTTGTCCGTCAAATAAGAAGAGAGAGAGAGAGGGAGACAGACTTGTTTGGAGAAAATAGCAGGCCAGAGAGAGACTTTTTCCGATGCTTCTTCAAAGTTACAATGGCAGGAGAGGATCGACTAGGGCACCAAACCAAGAAGAGAGGAGACGAACGCTTCTCTGGGTGAAGAATCCCATGGGAAGAAAATAACTTTTATACCTCCTCCTTTTTTATTGATGATTCATTCGTTCCTATGGGGGAGGTCAGACTGAGAGAATCCATATTATAATTGATTCTGAAAATCATCAGGGCCAAAAATCCTCTGTAAAGAAAATTACCCAAACATGGGTTTTTCCCCTTTTCCGAGGAAAAATGGAGAGGATCCCTCTCAGTGGATGCTTACCAAACATGCCCTATAGGTGAAATTAGGATGATGGAGAGACAAGTCGGTTTATTTGGGGATGGAGACTTAGGTTTGAAGCAGTGAAGATGGGGTTGTTTGTTTAGGAGGATAAGATGGAGAGAAAAAAAATAAAGAGTAAAAGGGAAAAAAGAGAATAAGGAGACAAGAGATGAGAAATGAGGGAGAGAGAACTTGCTAGCCAAGGAAGAAGAAGGATAAGGAGAAGAAATGAGAGGCAATATCGTTGCTTATTTTAGGTGAGCAGTGATATTACTGCTCGGCACAACAACAAGAAAGAAACAACACAAACAAAAAGTAGAGACAAAGTAAAAGAGATTGAGACTTGTGTAGGGAGTTGGGACGGACATGTGCGAAATAGAGAAGAAGTGGAGAGGTTAGGACTTTGATGTGATGAAGACGAAGGTGCCATCTAGATGAAGGAGAGACATGCTGGTTTGGCGATGGAGACTTGGGTTTGAAGCAGTGAGATGGGGTTGTTTATTTAGGAGGATGGGATAGAGAAAGAAAATAAGAGAGAAATAAGTGAATAAGAAGGAGAAAAAGAGGTGAGAGGTGAGAGATGAGCGAGGAAGCGATAATATCAATGCTCGTTACTAGTAAGCGGCTATATTGCAGCTTGGTAAAACAACTAAAAAAAAAAGTTGCAAGAGGGCATTTATAATCAATATTGAGATTTGGTGGCCTTTTTGGTCTTCCTAAACTCTTATGGGTTTTTTTTTTTGGTTAAATCTCTATAAAAAAAAAATAGGGATATCTATCAACCCTTGATGAAGGTTACTTAAGCAGGCGAGTTTTGTAAGTTTACCTCTGAAATTTTCATGAGCCATGAAAAATCCACTCCATATCTAGCATCATATTAAATCTAACCTTTGACCAACATTAAATTTGGAATCAATACAATTAAATGCATGTTGCATTACTCATTTCAAAAAAGCTTAGAATATTATTACAGCTTTAGAAATGAAAATATAAAACCAAAGGTGAAAGATTGGAAGATAATAACTTGGGCATCCATAAAATTCTTTGCATGCTTGTGGTGAGCAGGATGAAAGACTTATACAATAATAAGAAAAAGTTAATTATACTTTGAAGGAACATCTTGGAAGAACAAATGCAAGAACTACAAAACAAAACACCTTAGAAATACAGAAAACGAGTGATTGAAGAAACCCCCTTAATCTGCTATGTGATGAAGGCTTAAAAAAAGGCTAGCAATTAGTTGTCTACTCATCTTCCTTTCCCGTTACACTATTATGCTTGTAAAAATAAAAAGATGACAAATAAAAGGGGTTGCTCAGTACACAGGGGTGGCCCTGAGTTTTCGGGGGGCCCTAGGCGAGTTCCTAAAGTGTGGCCCTACCCGTATACCCACCAATAAATGATAAAAAAATAAAAGATAATTTTTTTTATTTTTTTTTTTAAAACTGCTAGTGGGCTGGGTTCAGGTTGGGCCCGCATTGAAATCAGGTCGGATCGAAACTGCAGGCTGGGTCCAAGCCTCCAAGGAGATAAGCAGACACGTGTGACGTGTGGGAGAGAGGCCCTTGGGATGCGTGCAGAAAGAAAACAAAAGAAAGAATAGGCTTTACCTGATGCAGTGATGCTACTTGGAAAGCAAGAAGAGAAAACGGAGAGGAGATCTGGAGATAAAGGTGGAAGGCCGAAGGCACTAGCATCTGGCGATGGGGCTGACGGTGCAGTGGAGCGGGCTACCCACTGCTGGACAGTGTCACGGCGGCGACGACGCCTTGGTGCAGTGGAGCCGAAGGCGTTGCTGGCTGTTGGAATCCAGAACGATTGATGCGGATTTGGCTTCCAATTCCAGAACGGCAGAACTCAGTCACTCAGACCTTCTCCAGTTCTCCTTCTTCTGTCGTCTTCTATTTCTTCTTTCTGTTTCTCTCTTTTTTTTTTCTTTTTTTTTTCTTCTGATGGGTAGGAATTGGAGGAGGCTGGAGGGACAAAGGGGTTTTGATAAAGGTTGGACAAGGGCGGCTTGGGTTTGGGTGTGGCGGTGATTTTAGGAGGAAAAAAAATATATTCAGACCGGATTTTCTGGCCTGACTGCCCAATCCAGCGTCATTCAAGATTTCGACGAATTTTTCCGTGATTTTGGGCCAGGATTTCGACGAATTTTTCAGTGATTTTGGGTCAGGACTTCGACGAGACATAGGTGGGTTTCGGTGATTTTTTGTTGATTTGGGGCCCCCGATTGGATGCCAAATTTAGGACCCCAGCCGGCTGCCTGTGTCGGCTGTCTCCAGGGCCGGCACTGTCAGTACAGAAGAATAAGAAGTGAGGAAAACTGAAATGGGTTAGGTATCATTGTAATATGGCATTTTCAAGAAGGGTATACTGGCATTATAGTTGAATTGGTTTTTTTTTTTTTTTTCTTATAAAACTCGAGTCCTATTGAGTGTTTGATTTTGCTCCAGTTGGATGGGTCAATTACCTAAATTCAGGAACGGAGGCATCCTTAGAGATAATAGGGGTGTGATGGTAGCAGTTTATGTAGAAAGATTTTATACTTTTAATCCTCTAGAAAATTACCTTTATGTGCTCTTTTAGGGAGATGGGGGATTTAACCGGCTCCCCGGACCTAAAGGGATTAGTCCGTCTCAAAGGATTGGAACACCCTCTGTCATAAAAAAAACGGGTATATGCTTGCATCATACCTTGAATATTCAATAATTCTAATTGAGGGCGACAACCTCATTCTAGTAGTATCACTTTGGGAAGTTTAAGATTTGTTATTTGGGCTTGATAATTACATGGAAGGAGCTGATGGAATCTTTAATTTGATCCGATCGATGTAAAACACAGGTTTGTCATTGATTGCTAACAAGATAACTTATCAGCTAAGCCAAACTTTTTTGAAAGAGAAGAGATAAGCTAGCAAAGCGAGTCCCAAAACTACAAAGGGGAAGGCCCTAAGGACAAAAAGAAGCGAAAAGAAGAAACGAAGAAAAAAAAGCTAACCCAAACTTGGAGTTCATACTTGGCATATTCATGTTTTGCTTGCCACCAATGGTATGGAATTCATATTTGTAGGTCAACTGCAGGAACTTCTGTTAAGCACCACTCATCAACATTTATGCGCTATGGTTCAAACATTACAAGATTGATGTGGTTCTCTTAGTGCAGGCATGGGCTTTAAGAGTAACAAGAGAAGATTGGATTAGCTGAGATGTCTTTTAACTTGAGGGATTAAAAACTGCCTTGTTTTACCTTTTTTGTTTTGTAACTTTTTATTGTTGTTTTTTTGTTGTAAACTTCCTTTTTCATGGTGCCAATAAATCCATCTCTTCATGGTTAAAAAGATCATTGCCCAATTGAGCTACCAACATTGTTCTATTGCACATTATCCACAATTTTCATTGGTAACTAATTAAGCAGAGAAGCTCATGCAAAGCAAGGAAAAACCTTAATATAGCAAATCCGACAACAACACACGCTTATACTTCTGTTCATCTTTGATCAATCGAAAGTCCTTGCACCCGCCTGCTTCACTCATTTGATCTTTATTCTAATTGGAAACTATAGTTGAATTAAGTTATAATAAGTAAGCATAAAAGGATATAACTTTGAGGTTCTAATCAATCATGAGCAGTGTTCCAAAACTTGAACTCAAACTTCAATTTGCCCATGGTCAGGTCTACTAGTTGAGTTGGTCGACGAGACCAAGACATTGTGACTTGGTCGATTTGGTATGGATCAAGTACTTTTTTATTTTATTTTAAAAAACTTTTAATCTTTGCTGGACCCTCTAAAATTGATAAAAACTTGTTTGTCATTCAAAACTAGTCCCTTGTGGTTCGGAAAAAAGTTTTTTTTTAATCAATACCAGGGTCTATTAGATTGCAAGCATTCTAAGCTTTATTAATTTGTCAGAATGTTGTCCCTCAACAAGTGAAATTCTAGAATGCTTAAGGAACCGTTTGTGCAGAGCGAGACGTCACAGAAAACCATTCGACAAGGAGTCGGAATACCCGCTTCCTTCCTCAACATGTTAAGTGCAACGAAGTTTTTGCGGATTCGTGATTTACGACGTCATCTTGATTCTCGGTTTTCCCCTCACAACATTGATCTGTATTTCCCACCTTCCCCCATTGAGAACGAAGTTTCCTCTTCCACGACGCTTCACAAACAACTCTAGGCTGTCTAGCATTCCAAGTGCTGGATGTATGAGATTTCTGCACGACAAAGTAGCATTTGGAATGCCAGTTGACAGAGTTCCAATGATTGAACTTGGTCATTTGGAATGCTTCGGAGATAACACTGGCTACCCTATTAGGAGTTTTAGACAAAGAAATTCCCTATAAAAAGAAATGCTTGCAACCAAACTGGCCGTATCATTTCCTTCCATCTTTAAAATAACTACCATACATCTGGAATTTTCATCTACTGCATGTATTTACGTACTAAATTAGGATTTGCATTCAAATTCAAATAGCCAGATTTTTTCCTGGCCTAATATAGTGTTTGAAAGATAGTGGCGATGAGTTTGAGTTTCAATTGTGCACTATTGGATGAGATAATGAACTGAGGGTAGTTTTTTAAATTTTCTATAAAGTTAGGGGTACTTTACAATTTCAGGGGGACCATGGCCAGTGCCAGCCCTCCCTAGATATGCCCCTGGCTCTAGCTCCGAGGAAGTGATTATGGAAGATTTTGATTGCCCGTGAAAATCTTTTTACATTGGCCCCTTTCATTTTTATTTTTCCTATTGGCCCCCAAGGTATATTTTCTTGTTCCGCTGCTGCTGCTTCGAGCAGATGACATAGGTTGAGCTACAATGAACTTTTATGATAAATTAGCATGCAGTGGATTGAATTAACCCAAATCAACAAACAACCCATCATAAGCATTACAAAGTGTTTGAAATTGATTCAACCTTCGCCTCTCCTCTCATCTACGTACTGAACCGAGTCCCTTTTACTAGTCAACTCGGATAAGTTTAAAGCACAAATTATAAGGGCACAAGGAATTTAAAACCCAATTAATGATCTGCTTGTGCACAAAAAGCCGAACTATCTCATCTAAGGATGTACTAGTCTGATTTTCTCATATTTAAAAAAAATGATGCAGTGACGTGTAATATATAATAATAATAATTTTGGCTAATGTTGGACCTAACTGTAATTAGAGGGAATGTTGGCCCGCGTGACACACACAAAAGAAGTAGGGAAGTAAAAGAGTACCCTATTCTCAGATCATCCAGAGAGTTCGACCCGTAAAAAATCATGTTTGGAACTTGTTTTAGGTTTTAATTCATAAATGGATTCGGATATGAAATTCAACTTAGGTTATGATATAAATGAGTCCGGTTGTATATCCATACAGGTTTTGACATGTGAAATTGAGATCTTAATTACAAGCCTTTAGTATTATAAATTGTTGCTTAAAATCAACTATGATGGATCAATTTTATGTATAATCTTAGGGGTTATAGACTCGATGCACTGTTATAAGTTGAATAATATCTTTATTTTAAGTAAAAATATAAACATAAACAGGCTCTCAGCTTAAGAGAAAAATTCGTAAGTTCATGCTTGTGGGGTTCACCTTTGGTCAATTCAAATTAACCAAACACATGACCCCCCAAATTGCACATGTCCATAAACTTTCGGTCAAATCCGAATTTACTGGACCGTTGGATCGACTATGTATCAATCCGAATGGGCTATTGACCATTAAACTTTTAGGCCCATATGGAGATTATAAAAATCACGGTTGGAGCTGTTTTTTTTAGACAGGAGGATCCCAGGGAGTCCTTGAAATCCTCCAATCTCCATCCCATGCAGGTATCCAAGTGGGCCCCACCACACACTTGAGCTTACCTTATTTTAAGCTTGAGCTTAGGAGAGCTAGCCCCTATATATATATATATATATGAGCAAGGCTCTCCTAAGCTTAAGTTTATGATATGATTCCGTAAGCTAACGCTTCTAGGGCCCATCCTTGATCCATCCAAATGGACCAAACACACGACCCCCTTAAATTGCACAAGCCCACCAACTTTTGGTCAAATCCGAATTTACTAGACCGTTGGATCGACTATGTACCAATCCGAATAGACCGTTGACCATTAAATTTTTGGTGCCCAGATGGAGATGATAGAAACCACAATTTGGGCTGATTTTTTGTAGGAAGGAGGGTCCTAGGGAGTCCTTGAAATCCCCCCACCCTCATCCCCATATGGGTCCCCAAGTGGGCCCCACTACGTAATTGAACTTACTTCAGCTTACCTTATCTTAAGTTTCAGTTTAGGAGAGCTGCCCCGATATATATATATACTATAATATAAAAGAAGTCAAAATCGATTTTATAACCATAACAAATTCATTAGTAGCAATCAGATCTGGATCCCCTTCCAGGAATTGAGACATGAGGCAACAAACCAATCTTAGGACTACGATTTGCTCCCAAAGGTTGAAAGACTAATAACTTGAGGGCCACGAAGGATTTATCCGACTTCCCTTATATCTGTAGAGATTAGTTCGCCCTTTGGGCGGAACACCCTCGGTTAGCAAAAAATAAAAAAATTAGTTTCGACCCAATTTCGTTTTGCCCCGAAACAGACCCGTTTGTTTACATCCCTCTAGGATGTAAGATGTAAGCATTTGGACGGTCAAGATAAGTGAAATGGGTCCCACAAATTGATCCTAGTCGGTGGGACGTTCATCCATGTTCCTATGTGCCATTTGTCATCAGAAACTGTCACGTGTCAGGCCCAGATCATAATTAGAATTTAGAACCCTACTCTTCCATTGCCCAATTCACTCCAGACTCCAGAGGCTTCTCTCCATCTCCTCACACACGAACCAACAGACTCCTCTCTCTCTCTCTCTCTCTTCTGAACCAAAAACCTCAAAATCTCTCGACCGATGGCGGCATGGGCAGCGGCGGCTCGTCAAGCCGCGTCTCTGTCCCGGCTCTCCTCTCCAACATCGGCGGCTCAAGCCTCCAGGCTACTCCAACGGCGCGGCCTTGCAGGTGGTGCAGGTAATACAATACAATACAATACAATACAATACCACTCCTACATTTTCAATCCAATACATTTATGCTTATATTTGTGTAGTTCTCTTCATTCCATAGATTGATCTTTCCATTTTCCTTTCTGGGTTTCATTTGGTTTCCAATTTCATAGCTTCTGTTCAAATTTCTCATCGCTTTATTGGGTTTTGCCCCCTTAATCGTATTTAACATCGAAGAATGAAGGAATTGGGATATTGGGTCTTGGAAGTGCTGTCCCAAAGTTGGAATCTTGTTCTTATATTATCTGATTTCATCATTTATGGATATAAGATTTGATTGATAATGGTCATGGTTTGTATCCAAAGCTGTCTCCAAAAATTGATTTTTTATTTTTATTTTTTCTGTTTTCATCCTTTGTTGGGTCTTTGAAAGTTATGGGTTTTGAAGCTGAACATGTGGTATTTAGGATATAGGGTTTGACTGATTATACTCATGGTTTGTAACCAATAAGGTGGGTTTACATCTATGCTTTATGCTTTTAAGCTCAATCTTCACTTACCCATTTTGGTTAACTTTGTTGTATCTCTTTATTTGATGTGAGTGCAGATCCTCATGGAACACCCAGGGTAAATTGCTGGTCGGACCCACTAAGCCCATCTAAATGGAAGGAAGAACATGTAAGTGTCATGTTTATTCTGAAAACCTTCTTTTCTTAATCTTCTATTAGTGGACTTTAGTTGTTGAGTTGTTTTTTTGTTTTGATTGATAAATATTGCTGAGATTTGATGTTGCTTTGAAGCTTGCTTTTCCCACTTTGAACATAGCATGTAGCAGTGGTTTAAATGGAGTTGGGAGAGTTGGGACGGTATTCTTCCAATGAAGAGTTACTTAATTATGTGAGAATATGGCGATACATCATGTGTCAGCATACTTGTGACAGGCTGTATGCGCATATATCTAAACTATTCAATCATGGGTCCTGCGGTGAATAGGGCGTGTCCTGAAAATCACACTGGCCAAATGAACTAACTGTTGGTTACTTGGATTGATGGCCGTCCAATGTATTGTTAAACGTTTAAAGGTCAATGGTTCACAGTCAACTAACAGAAGCGAATTTGATTGGTTATGGTTGTCGAACCAGTCCAATTTTGTTTGATGAATAGAAAATACAATTTTGGGTTTTTGGTCATTGACCCCATTTACATCTGTGTTTATTTCTATGATGATTGGCTGGTTATATTTTAAGGTGCTTCGGGGTATTGGATAGTAGCAAAGAGTTAGTTTCATTGATGCCAGCATGGTGAACTCCTCTGATGAGTTAAATGAGACTTTAGAATGGCATCAAGGCCCTGATCAGGCCCCAAATAGTGAACTGTTCTAATTGTAACATATTTTTTAAAGATATGGAAAGCTGTACAATACAAGTGAGCTATACTGTGAGTGAGGGCACAACAGCCCCAAACAGTGCTGCATGCATAATCCACAGGCTTAACTGCCCATAGTAAAATATGGAAGAGAGCAACTCATAACTCAATCATACCTGCATTGCCAAAAACAAGCTCATTCCTCTCAGCTCCTTATCCAAAATATACACTATGCAGAATAATGTTAAAGGAGACAGAGACCGAGCGCCTCAAGTCACACACCTCCACTACATTAAAGAGCCACCACGTAGCACCTCCACTGTTGCAAAAATCGGCCTAGGCGGCCGCCTAGGCGCTAGTCGGCGGTCACCGCCTATGCGCTAGGCGGGGATTAATCGGACTAGGAGGGGATTAATCGGGCTAGGCGGGGATTAATCGGGAATTAATCCCTAGTCCATGCCCACCGCCTAGCGTCCGCCTAGTGATTTTTACAACATTGAGCACCTCCTTCACCAGAGGCCCGCCATATTGAATATATCGAGTCTCCATCCATAAAAATATTGTGAAGGTTGAGAGACCTTCAGGAGGGTAACCTCAATTCACCTCATTGCTAGATTGAATGTCAACCAAGCATGAGAAGCTTCTGATAATTATGGCTGAAGCATCTAGAATAACGCCATTGGTTCCCACAATGTTGTGGTCATGCACTGCAAATTATTATTTTTAAATAGTAAAATGCATGTATCAAAGCTTGACAACACAAAAGGAATATAATGGAAAGCAAGGAGAAATACAGAGAAAGCAAGACCACCATCCAAAAAAGGAGCAAAAGAGAAGCCAAGATGGCTCCTAACCAGGCCAAGAGCCCAAAAGAACAAACGAAAAAACTATGGAGAAACCACTTCCTTCCACTCAAACAAAATGACCTCTATACGTACGCGCCAAAATTCTGGAAGAACGACAACCCACGAAGCAGCAAGGAATCTAGAACAACTGAAATAGGAGATGAGCATCCATCAAAGCACCGCCAATTTCTTTCCTTCCGAATAGTCCAAATGGTCGCAACAAAGGAAGTGCAGCAACAAAGTTATCCTCTCTTGGATCCAAATCTGAATTTCCAGGCTTCAAAAAGCTCCAAAATGGACTAAGGGAGGACCCAGCCACAATCAAACGAGTGAATAGTCAATATCCAAAAAGATTGCACCATCTTGCAATTAAGCAAAAAGGTGATCAACTGCTGAAAGGCATAAGGGTTAGGCATTGATGAGGATCACTTTGTGACGACGAAGGTTATCTATAGTGAGGATGTTGCCTCAGAGAACTAACCACCCAAAATCAAGCATCCTAGTAGGGGCCTTTTTCTTCCACAGAAATTCTAGTTGACTCTAGGGACCAAGAAGATACCGTCATCGGAAGGAGCCCAAATTCTGTTATCTCTCTCTTCTTCTGGAATGAAGATCTGACCAAGCTTATCTAGGAGGCACAAAAGATTCCTTTCTTCCGACTTCACTTCAAAAGGTTTCTCTTTGATATTGGACCCACAAAACTCAGTTTGAATCCATATCCATGTAGTCCTTAACCTTTGCCCTACGACTCCTTGCACCCCTGTATAAATTATGGAACTGCAATGCTAACGGCCTGTCCCCCACCCAGATGTCATGCTGAACAAACTTGAGTGTGAAGAAGTTACCTGGAGGGTTTGCCGCCCCAGCATATAGGGACCTAATTCAAAAGGGTTTGTTGCCTCCTGGCAATAGCGTTTGATTTTGGAACTTGAATGCCTTGAAGGGATTTGATATGGAGGCTCAAGACACATATAGGAATTCTTCTTTAGTTGTTACTTCTAACTCATCTGGTAATTTGTTTACAAAGCATTGGAGATTTCTTTCCTTTCAAATGGCCAAAATGATTGCCTTGAAAGATAGCTGCCAACGGATCTTACCATTTTGCCGTTATGCCCCCTTGCCCACTCTCTAGTAGGGGTGTACACGAATTGGATTGGTGCGGATTAGGCCAAATCCGTCACCATTATGTTACTTATGGATTGATGGATTTGGAATCCGTCACCAATCCGTGGCTGTTAAAAACTGATCCGATCTGTGGAGGACCGGATCGGATCTGTTTAATCCGTTCAATCCATTGAATCTAATGTTAAAGAAAGAGATCAAACATGTTGTAAAGAGTTTCAGCATACAAGCTAACAATCCACAAAAAAATACAAATTACAAATATGTTTTTTTGTCCCGGAAAGCTACCCAATTGATCAATACAAAGAGCTGTTTTTATCTACATTACAACCAAAAGAGATCTAATCAACAAATAAAGCCAAACATGTTAAATTCATAAAAATCACACTCCATCTATTGAAACCTTGAACTCTTACCAAACTGGGATGTAATCAATGTAACAAACAAACAGCAAACAACCACACAAAGAACTACAACAAACCATCCTCTATCCATTGAAATCTCATTGTCTTCACTTTAAGTAAATTAAAAACACACAAAAACAAACAATACAACTATTACAATAGCCTTAAGTTCCTTTTTTTTTTTTTTAATGACAATGGGTCGGATCGGATTGAATCCGCGGATTGAGGGTGAAATCCGTCACCAATCCGTTGCTAATGGATTACAAGATTTTCAATCCGTTTACCTTTGGTTTGGTTAAAAATCCACGGAACAGTTTTACGGATTGGCGGATTTTTTGTGCACCAATTCTCAAGATGGAAGAATCTACGTATGAGTGAACTAGGAAACAAAATACCAAATTGATTGGGCAACGGATCACTGGAGGAGTGATCCACTGATTCCACAACCAAGGGCGGAAGGAAGAGATTTTCCCTAAAGTTTTTTTTTTTTTTTTTTTTTCAGTGGTGGGGGGTGTTTTTTTTTTTTTTTTGGGGGGGGGGGGGGGGGGGGGGGGGGTCATTTGCCTTATTCTTCGTGTTTTGAAATTTATAAGAATTTGTTGGAAGTTCTAGGAGCGTTGGAAGTTCTAGGAGTCATCTAGGAAAGTTAATTATTTGGTCTTCTATGTTGAATAGAAACCCACACCCCTCCATCATCATCCTCTCTCTCTCTCTCTCTCTCTCTCTCTCTCTCTCTCTCTCTCTCGTTTCCCAATGTATAATTATTATTAGGGTGGCTGTTAAAGGTCTATATAATCAGTGGCAGAGCTGGGATTTTCTTGCAGGGGGCCAAAGGCAAGGTAAAGAACCCAAATGAGAAAAGATGCGTCGAAGATAATAAATTGTATGAATATTAACTACATACATCAAATCACATATAAAACAAGATTTCTATGAAAAATTGCATAGTTATGTCATAGTTCCAACAAAGAAATTTTTTCAATTTCTATCACTTCCACACGGCAAAGTCTAAACGCCACCCCCACCTTGTGGAGCCTATAAACTTTAATAAAAACAAGTTGATGAGACTGTTCCATCTCATTATTGATTAATAGATAGGCTACTGTGATTAATTATAAGAGATCAAAATTTAAAATCGAACCATCCATCTAGGAGGCCCCACTTTGCATTTTCCATCATCTATATCACACAAACAATCTGAATCATCATTATCGACACACTAACAATCTGAATAGTAACAAAAACAATGGATGGTCAAGATCGAAAAATAAAATGCGCCCCCCAACAACAACAACAACAACAAAAACAAAAATAAAAATAAAAATGTATATAATGGTTTGAGAGACATGGAAGAGATCTGATTATTCCTATATTCTAACTTTGGTCATACTTTTCCTTTAAGAAATCTTGGCTGCAATGGAGACTAAAGTATCTTTTTGTAATTGGATTGCTTCCCTATCTAGTTTGCTTTAGGGTGCTTGGCGGGTATTTGCATAGCCACCCCCTGTCCCTCTAGTTCTTCCCTTGTCTACAACTTTTTTGCATGTTGGAACACTTTCATCATTATCCTTGTTTTAGCTTGTCCATAGTCAGCTTGCCCACTATCAGAGCTATCCATCCAAAAAAATCTCTCGGAGGGGTTTCTAATCTTCCATAAAGTGGCTCGGGAGCAGGCAGGGCTTCCGACATCCTAGTGTTGAGAAAAATGAACTCATCGTGAAGTGACCATCCTGTCAGTTCCAACTCTACAATCTTCTGTTTACTTGTCAGAAAATAGGCAGCAGTAGAGATTTGGAATGTCCATGGACTTCTAGGCCCTATAAGATATAAGAGAGCTTTGGGATCTATTTGTATGTAGAGAATCATGTCCATTGGATGTTCCAGTTATGCATGTCAGGGCATTAGATTGAATAGTTGGGATGTCCTTTGAACCTGATTTTTTTAACATGGCTAGACCCCCAAGCCACTTGTTTCTTGTATGGCCGGTGGGCCCTAGCCCCTATGAGGTTGCATTTGGAGGATCCAACCCCTTCCTCTTGTTGTTTCTCAGTATGTCTCTTACGCTGGTTGCCCTTTCAATAAAATTGTGTTATCATTCAATATGGAAACAAAAGAAAAGGATTCAATTCCTTGCCTCCTTGAAAGAAGTTGTGCGCGCGCGCACACACGTTTAGCCTGGTGATCCAGTACTCACGGTGCACATGGAGGATGTTACTGGGCCTCTCCTAAGGGCTCGTTACCATGCTGAAACCCATACAACAGTGCCTTCAGGGCTCGTTACGAGGGCCTATCCTTGAGGGGAGTATGCCTGTTGTCATCACCCTAGATGCAAAGCAATGCTCCTTTGTTTTTCTCTGAGTTTTAGCTATTGATGTTTACCGTTGTCCCTTTTGGGAAAAAAAAGATCCCTTTTTGAATTCCAAAATCCGAAGAGAGTGAACTTTAGCCTTCTTACGCTGGCTGCACACCATCATGCAGGTGACAAACACATTCCTGAATATGTCAAGACTCATGGCCAATACTTACGCATTAGTGTTCACTTATGTAATTAAAAAGCCCAAAACAATTTTTGTTCTTCTAATAAATGGATTTGAAAGAAAATCATTTTTTTCTGTGTTCGAAAGATCTAGAGTCTTCGAAAGAAATGGTAAAATGGGATTAGAAACCTTGCTTCCACATGATATGCATTTCAACCGATTTGCTTTGTGCAACTCAGCTGATACACATGAAGACTTGCTTAAGTTGGACAAAGAAGCAAAAGGCTTGCCTGATTGTAGTCTAGTCCCATGCCACTTTTAGTTGAACTGGGCTGACGTGACTTAATTTCAGATAAATTTTGATTCCATGCTTGCGCCGGTTTCAACTGTCAACTGATATGCATCAGTAAAAGATTTACGAGTCTGTTAGTAGGTTTGTGCTAGTCTATATGCCTGGTATAATGATGCTCGGATTTGTAATATTGTGATGGCATCCAGTTGCTAATGCTAGGATTGGGAGTCGCATCCTTTGAAGTGTGAAAGTACTTGAGTAATTTATGTAACATTAAACTAGCATGAAGGCATCATAATTTCTAGTACGAAGTTCCTACCTAATGGTTTTGCAAGGAACTGAAATTTTGAGTTCCGTTCATCTTGGCCAAAACAATTTACTGATTTTGTTTCACAGTTCTATACTGTTTACATCTTTATCTTGGATCCTGTACGTTGGATAGACTTGCAAGTTGCAAGAACCAAGCTGGTGATTTATCACCTACTGATTTTAAGGTTTTTGAATTACCAGTCTTTAGTAAATAACCACTACTTATCATGGCCAAGTTTTCTAACTATCGACGGACTTGATGTATGTTTAAAATTTTGAAGCGTGGTTATTACCATTGAACTCTCTCTCTCTCTCTCAAAGAAAAAAAAAAAAAATGTTCGGACTGTAATGGCATGACCTCACATGTCAATTCTAATTTTCTGCAGTTTGTGATCGTTTCTTTATCCGGTTGGGGCCTGCTCATCTATGGAGGCTACAAATTATTCTCTGGTGGGAAGAAAGAAAAAAAGGAAGAGGTATTGTTGTACTTTCTTCTTGGAAATCTGAGGCTACAATCTTTGTTGTTTTTTTCCCTCTTTAAATTTCATGGTCTTATATCAAATGCTGAAAACTTAGGGTCTGTTTGCTTGTATAGAGTACATGAGAATTAATGCCCTAAGTGGTTAAAAATGAAGATCAAAGGTGAATATAAAGAAATGAGCATCTAATGACCTTTCCTTTTATGGAAATTGAATCAAGGGAAGGGGAGAAATGCAAATCCAGCCACAACCCTAGTAATTTGAATCCGAGGAACCCATCTACATCGCTACCTTATATCCCACACTCCTCACTCATATTTTTCACCCCTCCCCTCTTAATAATTCTTGGTGGACCTCATTTGAATATGAGTTCCTATGTAATCTAAATATTTAATGCAAACGAACAGGCCCTCGGAGTAAATTCTCTGTATTTGGTAGATGAGAGGCATATTCACTTCATTGCTTCTGTTACCCTTGCCTGTCTGTCAACTACCAATGCACATATATTAGGCCCATATGTGATAGTTGATGTCACACACAGACACACATATTAGGCCAAATGTGATAGTTGATGTCACACGCAAGGATAAAAATATCGGCCGATACGAAGCGTATCGGCCGATATGGCCGATACGATTTTTTGAAAAAATCGGGTATCGCTCCGTATCGGCCGATACTAAAACGTATCGGCCGATACGGACCGATACGCTTCGTATCGGCGATACGTAGCGGGGTAGGGGGTGTCGACTCATTTGCATTTTTTTTTTTACTTTTCACCCACCTCTCTCTTTCAAAGCTTGACCACCGCCGGGGGACACCCCGGGCCCCCTTCACGAAGCGCATGTATTAAAGAAGTGGCAATCAAGAAGACGAAAGGATCCTACTTGACCATGATAGCTAGGACTCTTTTGCTGGTGGTCTTTTCCTTTTTTGTGCTTGGATGTCTATAATTATCAATTTATCATAACTTGCTAGATATGATATTACACTTATTTAATTATGTTTGGAATGGAATAGTAGTTCAGATATAGTTACCTATTACTACTAGATTTCAAACTGGTTTTAATTAAATTATTTTATAAAGAACCCTCATTGTGGTGGTGACTAAGGTATTCCTATTTCCTTCACTAACTCTCTACTCTGTCATTTCTAAATTGGTGTTGATTGTTGATCACTTCATAGTTCATTTACTTGATTGAATTTAAACCTTGAATGTTGAAGTATTGATATTTGATTGTTCAATGTTCAATTGCTCAATAATGAGTAATGACTAATGACTAATGAGTAATGACCTAAAGTCTTATGCCTTTATTTCATGTTCTATTTTTTTATGAGTTTTCTATTACTTTCTAAATTACTATGACTAAGAAACATGAATACATGTGAAAAAACTAATCATTACTATTATTTTCTATTTATACAGCGATACGGGACTTCATATATTGAGGGCACCGATACGCCCCCTTTTCTTACTTACTTTTGCAAAAGAACCACATATTCTTTCATTTTACAATTTTCTGGATTTTTTGGAATTTTTTCAGATTTTTTTGGGCGATTTTTTCAAATCGCACCGCTACGCCGATACGTATCCCCGATACGCTACGTATCGCCCGCTTCGTATCGGTTTGGCGGCGGGCCGATACGCCCGCCGCTACCGATATTTTTATCCTTGGTCACACGCACCCACATGTATTAGGCCCATAGGCGATGTTCGATGTGATAAGTTGTATTGGGAGAGTATTTGTCATTAGTATTTTTTTCTCTTTTTTCATTTTTCTTTTCATTCTTAGAATGTAAGAAGTTTTTGCTTTTCCTTGTTCTTTATTTCTTATAATTTTTTTTATTTACAATATTTTTATACACAAAGTTCTCATTTTTATTTTATTCTTTGTTTTCATATATGTAATAGCCTTGAAAAGCTTGTAATGCTTTTTTAAACTAATGTTGATTATGTATTTGTGGGAATGGGAGAATCAAGCCTGGGGAAAGATAATTACATAACCATTAAAAAAAGGAAAAGAAAAGGAAAAAGAAAAAAGAAAAGATAATGTACATAAGCTACTAAATTGTTTTAACTTCAGATGTCATGTCTTTTGTTAGAGTTTTTTCCAAGGTCATTATATGTATGAATCAATAATGTCAGTTAAACTACATTTTAGTAATGAAAAATTGACTATATCATACTCTTCTGAAAAATTGGGAAAAAAAGTGTCTAGATTTCAGTGATCATCTATTAATAATTATGGTTTTTTTTTTAAATGATAACTTTTAGTAATGAAGGAAAACAGTATAGGAGATATATACTTCAGTCTATCCAAAGCTATATACAAATACAAACCATAAAAAAGAAGCAGCGGAAAAATCAATCATGACAATGGATCACCAATAGGAGAAAAAGCCAAAACCTGTCGTCTAACTCTTTCCTATAGATTTTCACTTCACCTGACACGGTGGAAAGAAACCAAAAACTCCCAGATTTCTACCGTCACATTTGCTAACCCATGTAGATTTGAATATACCGGAAGCCCAACATATGGTGAATAACCTTCCATCACGATGCCCCTATGATTTAGTTGAAGCGCTTCTCGGAGGCCAATGCTAAGCATCAACATCTCTGCTTCATTTAACAATGTAACAACCTGTTGGGCCCGAAAAAGACAAAATATGTGTAGAGGCATTTTCGCTTCCGACTAATCCAATAACGGCTGAACCTGGATGTGCAGCCTTAGTGGAGTACGACAGTTAGGAGGAGAAGAAAGCCTCTTCTTTCCAATCCCTTATAGTCAAAGAAATGCCAAATGGGAATATTTTGAAACTGAGGGAGGACAGATACTGAGATACCCACGAAGCAACAAAAAATTTAACCTCATCTGTCAGTGAATCATCGAGAGATGACTTTTCATCAAAGCTATGTGCATTGATTCTTTCAAATAACCCAAAAAGTAGCCAAGAATGGCGTGGTTTGCCCCTATGCAACCCTATTGCCAATTTCCATGCTTCAAACAAGTTTAGAGTATTAGGAAGCATCCATATGCAATCAAACTATCTAACAACTGAGTTCCACAAAGCATGGGCAACCCTGCAATTAAGCATCAAATGATCTACTGAAACACATGGAACACACATTGGTAATGACTTTCTTGTGTTGACGTGAGTTATCCAAGTTTAGAATGCCTCCAAGGAGAGCGACCCAACCAATAGCAAGGATCCTTGACAAAGCTTTAATGTTCCTAACACCATGCATCAAGCTAGGGAATTGGGACCACTGTGATATGACCCTGAAGAGAGAAGCCACTTGAGAACTTTTCATCCATAAAACTTGTCCATATTCTGTATTTAACTGTTCTGAGGGGATATAAACCCCTCTAATCATATCTAACTTTTAGAAAAGCTAAGCCGTCTCTTCCTCCGATAAATTCCTACTAAAAAAGAGGTCCCCAAGACACCAAGCTACCCACTCTGTCCATGTAAAATTTTGCGTGGTGCTAGTTTTTCTTGGTCAAATCATCAGACAACCCCTATTAGATCACGTTTGGCTAGATTTTTAGTTTTAGGGAATGGGCAGACATCTATCTGGATGTGCTCCAGAAAGCTCTTCCTAAGCCCATTTCCGACCATTGTCCTATCCTTTGTTGACTTTAGGATGGAGAAGTGGGGCCTCGCGCCTTTTTGGTTTGAGCTAATGTGGCCTAAGGAGAGGGACTTCCCAAATTTACTTTGTGCTTGGTGGAAGGAAATTAGGGTGGAAGGTTGGGTGAGCTTCAAGATTGCTATGAAGTTGAAAATGCTTAAAGGCTTCTTTAAACAATGGGTTAAACCTAGTGCTAGCAGTGTGGAACATATGGTGGTTAGCCTTATGCAAGATATCTAAGAGCTTGATGAGAGAGAAAAGATTGGATATTTATCAAGAGGAAGATTGGGCGACTTTTTATTTATTTATTTTTGAATGGTGACTTTTATTGCTCTTATTGCTGAAAAAACCGGGATCTAAATCCATCATGTTCTTTTTGTCAATCAGTCTTATTGGGTCTATTTATTAAATTCTAGCAAATGCGCTCGCAGGAAACTACAAAGAGTGCTTCATCATCCGATTTCTACTACCCAAGGTGCTTTTGTACGGGGGAGGAAAATCTTGGACGGAGTGCTCGTTGCTAATGGACGTCCCACTTAAGAAACCAGGAGAGAAGGCCTGGGTTGATTTGTAGGGTAGACTTGGAGAAACCCTATGATGGGGTGGATCCGGATCTATGATACCCGGATACTTGTAAAAGCCCAACGTATCCGTATCGGACGGATACGACATTTGTATTGGTACCTGATACTGCACCGATACTTCTAGGGAACAAATTTAACATATCCAACTTAAGAAGTCCTTTATTTCATATAGTTTTTTTAATATTTTTACTTACCATAAAAAATGCTAGAAAGGAACGAAAACAATGATAATTTATTGATTAAAAAATAATCTAAAGAAAAAATTAAAACACCTGTACCTGTATCCGTGTCCTAGATTTTTAAAAGTGAGGAGTCGTATCCCCGATCCTCATATCATTATCCATATCTAGGCATCATAGATTGGGATTTCATACTGTCTTTGATGCGAAGATGGGTTTGGCTCTTTAAGAAACTTCTCTATCTTAATTAACGGAACCCCCCCCCCCCCCCCCCCACTCTTCTTTCCCACTTTTTGAGGTTTACGTCAAAGGTGACCTGCTCTCACCCTTCTTGTTTGTTATTGTTGAAGTTCTAAGTCACATGGTTGTTGCAACAACTAATGTGAATCTCATTTCAGGTGTCAACCTGGCCCTAGAGCGCCCATTATTAGTTATTTGCTGTTTGCTAACAATACGCGTTACTGTGTGAAGCAGAGAAAGGCCAAGTTAAAAATGTGAAGGCCAAACTGTTGTGTTTTGAAGTGGTTTCTGGGCTTAAAATAAATTTCTTCAAAAGCGAGTTAGATTGGTGTGACGGTTCTGGAGGTCCTTCTCCAAGCTTTGGCAGATTTTCTAGGTTGGAAGTAGGCAATCTTCCGTCCTCTTAGCTGGGTTTGCTGCTCTGTTTAGGAGTTGTTTCTTGTTCCCTGTGGTCCCTAATTCTGGAAAGACTAGAGAAGAAACTAGCTTTCTGGAAGGCTAACTTCTTTTCTTTTGGAGGTAGGATAACCCTCATCAAATCAGCTCTTTCTAATCCTCTGATTTATTTCATGTCGATTTTTAAATTGCCTATGAGGATTATCAAGCAGATAGAGAAATTGCTGCTGAATTTCCTATGGCAAGGTAATGAGGCTATGACATCTCTAGAAGTGGTTGGGATATTAGTGCCGCTTCTTATTGTCAGTGGGATTTTGGATAGGATTCATGTCAATCAACTAGATTTTTTTTTGCCAAAAATCAGATTCCATGTCTGGAAAAGGGGATAAAATCTATGATGCCCAAATACGGCAAGGATATGGCATGGACATGACAAGGACATGGATTTTACACATAATAAGTGAAGTATTGGATACGATGTGACATGAAATGTTGCCCATTTTGAAGTATTCAATGCATCATGGGATAAAATTTTATTTTGGCTAGATAACTGGGTGGGGATATGGACCCTTAGCTTTTCAATTCCCGGAATTGTTTCTATGTGCTCATAATCGAGTGGTGGTTAGGGACTATTTGTAGAAAGTTGGAGATAATGTGGCTTTGGGTCCTATCTTTAGAAGGAACCTCTCTGAGGTGGAAGAGGCTTAATTCCAGTCTTTATGGGTCTAATTATCAAGGCTTCAGAGTTGAACCAGATCTTTTGGCTATTAAGATAGGTCGTCATGAAGCTCTCAGACTGAACAGCCAGCA
The DNA here is from genome assembly GCA_012931725.1 of Litsea cubeba. Classification (NCBI taxonomy): domain Eukaryota; kingdom Viridiplantae; phylum Streptophyta; class Magnoliopsida; order Laurales; family Lauraceae; genus Litsea; species Litsea cubeba. The sequence continues at coordinate 21,278,253 of CM022953.1, read as the reverse complement.
TATAGTGATGGTAGGAGATTCTCTGTGGCATTTGGTGCGCTTCGGGTTTTAGCTAAAGCCCCTTGGAAACTTGCTGGTCTTGGACCCAGCTAGAAGCCTCAAAGCCTCTTTCTCCCATGTTAGCCGCAGCCCCAACTCCGAGGCCGATTGCTTAGCTGAAGAGGGAGTGCTTCGCGCTTTCTTGGTTGTAAATTTAGATAATATTGTGAATATGTGATAGGTTTTCTTTGGGTTTGGGTTGTTATTTTTTATCCTGTGCAGGGTTCTTCTGTGGCAGTATAAATTACTTATACTGTACATCCTCTCTCTTATTATTGATATAGTCATCACGTAAAAGAGAGAAGAAGAAAAAGAAAAAAAGGATCTATTACCCATGTGTGATGTGGATTCGGAGGAACGAGAGGAATTAATTGCTTATGACTAGTGAGGTTACATCTTACCTGATTTGATGACCACCATTGGAGAAGGGGAAACTAAGGGAGAATTCAATTCAGTCAGGCAGCTTGCCAATTTTAAACTATCGTGAGTAATAGCCAATTGAGTCTCTCAAATTTGAACATGTATTGACCCACTTGGGGAAGTCCTACAACAACAGGTGATGGTGGGAGGGCTTCTAACATTTGTGAGCAACAACTGTCATCCGGATGCTGTAGTGGAATGAGCGAGAATGACAATATTTGGAGTTTGCATTGAAACTGTAGGGGGACTAAACGCAAACAAAAACTCAATGTTGAGTCCTCAAGCAGGGGAAGATGATGAATGCAATTGAAAGAATGACTCTAGACTGGATGGGCTGTATGGACCAAGCCATGACTCTAGACTAGATGGGCTGTATGGACCAAGCCAAGGGCCCAAAGCCTAAACAAATTAAAAAAAAAAAAAAAAAAACCATTTGAGGAATGGGCTGCAAGGCCCTCACAACGCCTGTCAGCCTGATTTGCCAAGCCGTGCCCAGCAGGTGTGGGGGGCACTGTGCTCCTATTTTTGGAGAATTCAGAATTGTTTGTGCATATTCCCCACCACTGTTGTTTCTATCTTTTATTTATTTATTTATCTAGTGAGGTTAGGGCATGGATGGTTAGGATTTCAGGTATGGACGGTTAGGATTTCCTCTTTATGGTTTTATGGCTTAGATGAATCGTGTTCAGGGAGTGGGGCTTTTTGTGTTGGAAACCCTTTTTTCACCTGCAACAGTAAATTGTATTGGTGAGTGATGCTTAAAAATATAGGTGTAAGAGACTCGTACCATAGTTCAAAATTTTTTTTTAAATAAAATAAAAATAACAATGAACTATTAGTACAACAGAGCAACATCAAAAGGTTCAACCCTTCTCCCTTCTGCTAGTGGATCCTCTATATCATCTTGGAATGAATAAATAGCCTGCTTAGGCTTGTTTTTCTGTTTTTTTTTTTTTTTTTTTTTTTTTTTTTTTTATGCATCTTGCAGCAGTTCTCTCTCTTGGATTTGTAAATGTTATTTGCAACCTAGGTTTAATGTGATTTGCATGTGAGTTTCCTTGCCTTTTTTTTATTTTTTGGCTGTGTTTTGCCGTCGTTTTGGTGATTGGAGACACTGGGGTGCTGTTCGTCCGAGGAGACAGCCAAGCCCCTTCCATTGTAGATTGGTCTACATTGGTCTGACCTACACCAGAAAACCATGTATATATATATGGAGGAATTTCAGCATGAATGGTTAACTAGTATCAGTGTATCACAATTAATAACGGAACCTTCTGTGATGCCTAACTCGATGCATGTTAATCATTGGATTGGGAGCGCATAATGATGTACAATACCAGCTTAATATGATCTAGCTCAAATCTGAGTCAGCTTGGGCTCACCTGATTCCTGAATCCATGATCTGAACTTGGGTGGAATTTGGGAGGATATAAAAGCTAAGAAAACCATATACATAGAATGTGTGAGACAATCTGCCACTACATATGCCCGTCCCACTGCATGATTAAAACACACCTGTGGGGCATGAACTTGAGGGAGCCTCCTTCCTGTTTGCCATGTGGTAGCATTAGCTGAGTTTGTCCATATTCATTGTTTGAAGTCATTAATATAGAAATGTTGATTGTCTTTTTCAGCAAACTGTAGGAGCATCTCCCTCGGCTTGATGGTTCAGTATGACTAGTATCTTTCATTGTTCTCAGTTGAAAAATAAAGTATTTGCTATGACATTGCAGTTTTTAGGGGACGGTATTTCATGGTTTTGATGTCACTTTTGAGTGGTTTATGTGACTCCTGGATAATGGAGAGAAACACTGAGTTGCATTTGCACATCTTGTGTGTTCCCTCTAGTTCAGTTTCATCTTCTGAACTGTTCAAATGCTTTCCTTTCTTTGAATGACCCTAATAGTTTCTTCTCATCCAGAATATTTGTTGATTCTATATTTTCTTCGAATGTTATTGCCATGGATGCATGGGTTCAGTTATGGGTGTAGCCGCTGATAAAAGGTGTTATCAGTTCACTATTATGGTACGGTAATGGGGGACAATGTTCTCCTACGAGCATAGCAATATGCAGTGCAGCTTGTGGGACCCACTTAGATACATGATCAATGGGAGGGAGACAGATGAAGTGTGGTCTTATGGACAAGGGGAAGCTAAAAGGTTAGCCCCATCAGATAATCCTAGCCAATGATTTAACAGCCTTTTTAAGCTTAATGGGATCTTAACTGTATATTATTTTGAAATTCAATCCAGTGGTGAATAAAGGTTCAATGAGTGTAAATTTGGTCTTGATGCTGGATCATGGGATGACGAGTGTATCAAATGGGCTGTACTGATCAAAGGCGGGCCCAAGTGGACTCCATAGAGCTGGCTGCACATGTGGTCTGCTTGTAGGCTAACACTCTCCAGGAAATGAGATGCTTTTATTGTTATATAACATCCTTATCAACAATTGTTTGGCAAACTGGAAATGGGGATGATATTAGAAGGGGAAAAAATTGTTAAAAATTGAATCACCTGAACGTCCTCATTTGGGTTTGAGTAAGACGAAAAAACCGTGTTGAGTCCTGCTCATCTGGATTTCAGTAACCAGGTCTATACTTGTGGAGTGTGCTTTCATGACCCAAATTGTTGATCTGATCAGCTACTGTCTTATAACATGACTTAATTTCTGTCGGATGTTGGAGGAATAGAACCCTAAAACCACCAAGATCATGCCCGCCGCCATGAAGAGGAAGGAACAATAGGCCCCCATTGCCTGCTACTGTGATCACCTGTAATTAATTGGTCAAACAAAGAAGAAAGCAAGGTAGCTCTTATTTATGTGTAGACCTGAGTTACCTGCACTGGATTTACCAGAATCCAAAGGGGTCCTTACATTACAGCCTCATTGCTCGAAGATCACAATTTTCATCAATGTAGAGGGCCCTGCTGTGTTATAATCTGGTGATCCAAAGAGGTTGGAGGGTAGAAGTTAGAACCCTCTTCAATTGTATGCTCAGCCTCGGGGTAATTTACATTTTTCTTAGGTTAACCCACAGCGTTTTCTTGTTGCCTTCAGTCAGAAGGAACTGACCATGAATGCCTTGATATCAATAGTTGAAGCAAATGGTCAGTGATTTGAAATCATCCATTATTTTTTGTCCATGTGATGACAGGATGTATTCATATTTGAGTTGTTTTGATGATAGGCCTGGATCTTCTTTTGTACCAAGTTGGTGCAAGCAATTAAGTCTTCGCTAGAATTTATTCTGGCATTCTACTTCCCTATGAGTATAATGTCAAGTGGGAAATTGGTCGAGCTCTATATGCCAGTGATTATCAATGTGGGCCAAAATATTCACATCAGGAGTGGGCCATGCACAATTAAGTTCACTTGGACCCTCTTTTATTCATATGGTAGGCTTCACACCCACCATCTCCCTTTATTTGGCAAAAGGCCACAATCTGATGTATAGGAAAATATTTTGAATGCAATTGAAAAAAACAGGAAAATGTCATAAGAGCTTTTTATAATGGAAAAACCTCTGCCAAGAACCAGTGTTATCTTACTTTGACTTCAGTGTTATCTGGGCTGGCCTTACAATTCCAGATGACAAGTTTCTAAGCCACCAGGTTAGATAGATAAAAATATGCTCCTCAATGCATGCTTTGTATTACCCCATTTGCATATACTAACTTTTCAGAGTAAAAAAAATTCTTATAGTTCAAAATTGAAAACGATTTAAAACATATCGATCAATCGAGTAACAATAAGCCATAGAAAGGGATCTTACATTCTTATCGCAATTGATGATGAGTATGAAAAAAAATCTAAAATATTTTTCTTCTTCCTTTTTTCTATTGTTTTTATTGTTATTCGGTCATTTGGAAGACACCTTAGATTAATTAAGTGCCCGCATTCCATTTACGTATCTGGAATAAGGCTAAGATGATAATGATGGTATTGTTGGTGGTGATATGTGGTGTTTAGGAATCCCTATACAAGGAGAATAGCATTGATGATAATGATGGTATATAGTTTTGCCGTCCATTTTTCATAGTTATCATCTCATTGTTCGAATCAAGGTAACTTATACCTACTCATGTAACTTTCAATTTTCTCCTCTCTCTCTCTCTCTCTCTCTCTCTCTCTCTCTCGAACCCTAGGTCACCAGGAATGCAAACGGGTCGGACCCAGGGGAGAAGCATACGCACTTGGATCTGTCTTTATAGATCCGGGTCTGGATCCAACACGAAATCTATATGTTGTATCCAGATACGTATCTAAATAAAGGCATAGAGAGTACTATTATAATTGAAAGAAAAGCTTCATTTTTTTTAAACTAAATAAGCTAGACTATTAAATGGTATATGATTAAAGCTAAGCATAGTCCCAAATATGAATAAAACTCTAGCTATTGAGGCCCGGATCCTTTGGTCGGAACATACAAAGACCCAGTTTTCTAGACCCAAATGTAAAGGTTTCATACCCACTTTATTTAGAATGGACATATACCCATTTGCAAGGTGGTCCATTTCTTACCCTTTAAATCTAGATATGGTTATCAATAGCAAAGAAGTCCATACTCAGAAGCAAGAACGTGATCAATATGATAGTGAAGATGAGGATGACCCAATGCCAATGCCTAGGATCCTGTGATTTTTAATGGTTTGGATTTGATGAGGTGGATGGAACAACTCATTGACTTGAAAAAGTCTCACGGTCCAATCAATACATTTAAGTCTAGCATCAAACCATAGTAAATGTGAAGACCTTTAAAAAATATTACGCATGTTGCAGCAGAACAACTTTTTTTTTTTTTTTTCTCAAGTGGAGGTCCTGCCCTTGGGACAGTCTGAATGAGTGAAAGGACACTCACCCCTAGTGCCCATTTGCGAAATGTTTTCACATCCAGTCATGAAAATTTTCATTAGAAAATGGGCACATTTGCTAACCATTTTCACATCTATAATGAGCACTTTGTATATGACTAACATTTATTACTCACGAACATGTTTGTTTGCGCTCATATGCACAAATAGTGAATGTGTAAATTGTGTAGATGGGGATATTTTCCCATCAGAATTTTCATGTGGGGGGTGTGAAACCATTACACAACTTACAACCTCAAAAGAGGAGTGCAGAATCAATCTCATCAACTACCAGCCATTTTTTTTTATCTTGTGGGCACCTAATTTTTAATCCGAACTTTTCAGATTTAATATTGAAGTAATAAACTACAAGACGTTAAGTTTTACATCTTAAATCCTCGTGGATTTTAAGAAAAATGTGAAAAATGTCAGGAAAAAAAAAACCTCCGTAGTTTTGCACTCTTGTGGGCCCAAATTCATTATCCGAACCATTTGATATTTCTCGTATAAATGATAAACCTCAAGACATGAAGTTTTGTATCTCATACCCTCATGAATATTGAGAAACACGTGAAAAAAAAAAAAACAACTAAAATCCCATATCATTTTTACTTGTGTGAAATTGATTCTCACAAACAAACATATTAATATTTTCACATAGGTAAATCTCATTTTCATATCCCATGCGTATATGGTAAACAATCCTTTTTCCCCTAAGAAGCAACAACCAATACACACAATGGCAGACCCGGAAAATTTCCCATGGGGGCCACTACATGAAAAAAAAAAATCATTTGGTGATGGGGCATATTAAAAAAGTAGCAAGGATAGATATGAATAACTGCAGCGAATCCAAGGATTTGGTTCAGGGTAGATTATAATGGAGAAACAAGATCCACGGAGCCAACCCCAACACACAGACAAGGCTTTGATGATATGCTGATGATGTATTTGATTGACTATTAATATATTTTACTTTCCAACAGAACATGAGCCCAGTTAATTTATTTAATTTTCTACATAAATCAAAGCTTGGATGCAAAAAGAATGGCAAAACAAATCAAACGATAACTAATATACAGTAGCATGCAAAAAAAAAAAAAAATTCCCTTATTGTACAAATTACAGGCACATGCACAGGCACGAGAGAGTGCCCCCTCACGGCCTCACCTTTCTTCTCTACATTATACAACCTTTAGCTGTTGAAACAAACCTCCATTGCTGAAGTTTTACAAGGACAAGCAGTCATTGCTCACCTTAGCTAATCTAAATATACTTTCCCCATTTACTTTCGATAAGAAACCTGCACGGAAAAAAAAAATGTAAATATGTCTCTCTGGAAACAAAACCACCCTAGAAAACCTTATAAGCTGACATCTCCAATCCAATTAAAAACTGTATTCAAAGACATCATAGAGATATAAATCCACGAAAACATAAGGTCATGAATATGAGATTGTAACAATCTTGCCATGTCAAAATTATATATTGGGCTTGGCCAGGAAATACCCCTTCCAGTGGGGCCTGCTTGGATGCATTGTCATGAAGGCATGTTGATGGATAGGTTTTGAACTAAATGGGGGACTATGAATACTAGGCCGATCAAATGATCGTAGCTCTTAGTTTTAAGTTCTCAAAGTGTACCTTGCAATATTTTTTTTTTGTCATAAAATCTACCATGAATAACGCTAAATGTGTCGTTTTGTGTGTGCGCGCGTGAGGGGTGGGGGGGTGGGGGGGGGGGGGGGGGGGGGGGGGGGGGGGGGGGGGTGTGTGGTTTGGGCATGAGGTTGAGGGGTGTTCCAAACAGGGCCACATTTTTTATTACTCTGTTAAGGTAACTGCAAATGCATATTAAATAACACAATATGACGAAAACTTCAGTTCAGTTTGTGATGTTGCAAAATAACTGCATTGTAATGCATCGGATGGTAGTTTCTGACATGGAAGTCTCCAAAACCATGTAAGGTGCAAGGTGAAAAGTCTTCAAATCATAATGTCTTTCTAATGGATCGAATGAAGTGTGAGGTGAAAAGAAAACTTCCAAGATCGGATCACTTACAGGAATATTATGCGCAGAGCAGATTAATCAACATCCTTCACTTCAGCTTCAATGTCCACAACAGTTGATGAAGATGACATTCCTGTAAATTCCATTAAGAACAGATCTTGGTCAAAATGCCAGCTGTCTGACACCAAAAAAGCCAATTCTCACAAATCTTCAATTTTAAGAAATTCATCAAAACTTGGACATACATAGTATTGTGACCAGTGAACTATTGAATTTAAAAGATTTAAAAAGTCTATAAATTTCATTTTTCATATATGACCGCTGGGAGTACCATCTCTTGTATGAGGGATGTCTCGTGCCGTTGGGGAAGTATTCAGTAAATGGGTGGTTTTAGAGTAAGGTGGGCAATAGAGTTCCTTTTTTATTTAATGACTGGGTTGGAGAGCAGCCTTTATTCAACTCATTTCCTAGGTTGTTCAGGGTAGTTTCCAACAGAAAGGTTTCCGTTAAAGAGTGTTATGTTTGTGTGGGTGATAGTGCCTCTTGAGAAGTGTCTTTCAGGAGAGTTTTGCATCAGTCTGATGAGCCTCAGTATGTCTCGTTGTTGGGTTTTTTTTCTAACATTTTGATTTGTAGGGATGAAACGGATGTTTGCATTTGGAAGCCAAATCCTTTTAGTTTGTTCTCCATCAAGTCATTCTACAAATCTTTAGATCCTTCTTCGAGGCCTCATCATCCCCCTTTTGCATTTGGCTTGGCCTAGCTCCTCCTTTGGTTGTGGCAGGAAAGGAGTCTCCACAAAAGGTGGGGTACTGGGGTATCTCTTCTGAAGCTATCCTAAACTCTTCTGAGTTCTGTGTGAAAAGGCGTATGCGTTGATTAATCATTTATTTCTTCAGTATGATTTTTCCTAAGACATTTGGAGTTTTTTTCAAAGAGTTTGTGGCATAGAATGGTCATTCCAGATTCATCATGTGACATGGTCTTGTTTTGGAAGGCGGGCCTGTTTCATGGATGTGGGTTGGTGCTTTGAAGACCCATTCCTTATTTTATCCTCTGGTGACATTTTGAAGGATAGGAATGAGTGGTGGCATTATTTCAAGAGCTCTTAAATTCAGTAAATGCGAGGATAGGTAAATGGGCTATGCTAAAGAACCAATTTAAAAATCTCAATTTAGATAGCATTCACAATTGGGAGGGAGTTTTGGTTTGTGGTCCTTTTTAAGGAAAGAAAGCAGGAGAGGAGGTCTCCTCCATTGATGGGGTTGATTTAGTTCAATGTAGACATGGCAGCTAGAGGCAAGCTAGGTTTGGCTAGCATAGGTGGAGTTCTTCGCAATCATGAAGGTCAAATTTTGCTCTCCCTTTGTAAATCCGCTGGACTTCAAGATTTGAATGAAGCTGAGGTTTTGACCATCTTAGAAGCTTTTAGGTTGTGTCTTTCATATGACAGATCTTGACTGTGGAAAGTGACTCTCAGCAAATGCAATTTCTTGGGTTCTGAATTCAGGAGGTCCTTGGAAGCTCCAATATTTTCTCAATGAAAGCAACCTTTATCATGCTCTTTAAAGGTGGTTTGCTGGCATGTTCTTCGATCTAGAAATGAGGGCACCAATTTCATGGCTAAGAGAAGGGCATCTAGTTTAATTTCTATGGTTCTTCTTTTATGCAATATCTTGTTTCTTGGTTAGTGTGCATAGGTGCAACACTTTATACCTTCTTTTTTGAATGGTTTCTTCGTATGGCCTAGTATCTTTCTCTTGTTCTTTAATGATTACCCATAAAAAAAAAAAATGAGCCAACCATTATGGTGAGAAGTCCCTTGAACTGCCTCCACTGATATAAATCCACTAGTGTGGAACACCGGGGCTCGCATGGAGCTATGGAAAAATATAAAGGCTGTACCAAACTTGGGGTTTTGTGTAAATTTCATAGGCTATTGATATAAGTTACACCATCCACTGTTAAGGTCTTGTTGAACACTGGATCACTTACATGTACACGTTGAGAATTACACGAGACTTGTAACATCAAGTAGAACAAAAGACTTATGCAGCCAGAAAACATGAGATACGAATAAAAGACTGCAGGAGATACCTTTCTCAGGGCGGGGTGAAAACCCATTGAAGGCCTGTCTGAATGTGGAAGACTGGTTGGAGAAATTAGCAGATTCCCTGACAAATTTGTTGTCCTGCACTGGAGTTCGATCAGATCACTTCAGAATTAGAGCAAATGGTATAGATTAAAAATGAACCATATGTGATTCGTGTTTACTAAAGGAGTCTCCAACCAAAATAGTGATATCACATAAAAACGCTACCATGGCTGTGCTTATGCCTTCCAAAATTCAACCACAGACCACTATTTTCTGTCTTATTTTGTTCTTTTTTGGGGATTGATGACAAAAACTTTGAATTAAAGATGGAAAATTACACACTTCGAATGAAAACAAAACCAGGTATAGGAGCCTCATACTCTACAACAAACAAAGAAAACCATTACATATTATAAGCAATCAAAGGAACATCCATATCCATCCTTGCCGGAGTATCCACCATCGCATTGGCTGACCTCCCCACATTCTTATAAACTTAACATGGCCTTGGGAGAGCAGAGATTTAATTTCCGAAAAGAGAAAATTAAACCTCCAAGGACTCTCCTTGGAGGAGATCCAGGAGAGCATTAGAGGAATCACTCTAAACGAACAACCTATCTTGAAAGAAAGAGAAGAACCACCAGAGAGCTTCTAATATGACCAATACCTCGGTCTCATCCAACTCCTTGACTCCCATAATCTTAGAGAAAACAAGCAACACATCTCCTTTATCATCCCTGAGCACACATGCAATACCCGTTGGTCCTGGCTAGGGGTGTAAAACGGGCTGTGCCGGCCCCGTGCTGTGCCCTGCCCAGGTCTGGGGTCAGCCCAACATGGCCCATGGCACGACTGCTGGGCCGTGCTGCCCATGGGCTGGCCCATGCCCCTCCTATTTCTTATTATTTTTATATATAATTTGAAAGGGACTTTATGGACTTCTAGGGTTTTCAACTTGAAATAAAAATGAAATTACTAAAATAAATGCACAAATATTGATGCTAATTTACAAATGAAAAATAAAAATTTACAAGTTTGATGATAATTTCAACTTTAATAAGTTATAAATAAAAAGAATAAAAATTAAAAGTATGACAATTTCTTGAAGATAAAATTTACAACAGCTATTAGGATAATTTATAACTTGAAATAAATTTTACAAATTTCAACTATGATAATTTTTTAGGGGAGGGGTATTTTTTACCCACTGGCCGTGCCAGGCCTGGGCAGCCCGGCCCAGTTTACATCCCTAGTGCTGGCCTTCCAAAACTCTCTTTGGGGAAGGACTCCAAGCCGCCACCTTCTCAACCCAGGCACCCTGCATTGGAAACAAGCCTCCCAATTGTGAAAAATTTCATCTAGCCTCAAATTAGCAAAACTCATCCCTAATGAAAGCCCACTTTGCTACCTTCCAACTCACAACCAAAAGAAGATTTCTACAATCCATCCTTTCACCTCTCAGAACTCTTATCATTCCTCTTTCCAAATGGACCACACTATAGGAAAGTGAATTAGTCTCCAAAGGACCACACCATGACAAGCAGCATCTCTGGACAAAAGTCTCTCCATAAAGAGGAACAAACTTTACAATAACAAAAATGGTGATCGGCCGACTCTCTTCCCTCTCCACATAAAGAGCATAAATCTGAAATCGCCTCTGAAGACAAACCTTTACTTTTAAGATTATCCACAGTAGACTAGAGACCTTCCCACTAACCACCAGGCAGCAAAGAGTCTCCACCCGTGGAGGTGCCAAGCCCAGCCACGCAAGCAAGCATGGATATCTGAAAGAAGACGCACCCTCCAATGGGATATAAAAAGATTTGGTAGAGAAGACCCCAGAAGGACTAAGTTCCCAAATGTGAACATAGCTTCCTCAACAAAAAAAAGCCACTTTAGCAAGATTACTCAATAAGGACACATACTCGGACTCCTCATATTGACACAAGGTTCTCCTTAAACACATTCTAAGAGACCCCCCTCCCCTACATAACAATCACTCACCAAGGGAATTTTATTAGATGCCAAATAAAACAACCTAGGAAACGACATACACAACATACTCACCCCCACCCAATCATCAACCCAAGAAAGGACTGTATTTCCCACCCCTTACCTTGAAACCCCAAAACAGGCCACTATTTTCTTAGTTTTCCAAATCTCTTTTAGCTTTACAAATTCTCACTTTGTTTTATTTTTTACAAAATTAAGTTGAATCAAAATTTCAACCTTGTGGTTGCTATGATTAACGCCCTCCGACTTTGCTATAGCTCCTCAATTTATGGTTTTGGAATGTTGAAGCAGGTTTAGGGTTTTGTATGGTATATTTGATGGGCTGCAGGGGTCTTAGATTTTGATTCGTATTCGGGATTGGGAGGGGTTACATGTGGCAGGGATGATTTGATTGAGGTTTGGATATGTAGAGAGGTTGGGGATGATGGGGAATGAAACAAAATTGAGGAAAGGGAAACCGTGCATCTGATCAAACTGAGGAGATTGTTTGCTCTGATATGAATTGATGCAGCCCCGAATCCGAGATCAAAATGGGCTACTCTTCAAATAGGCTGGCCGAATCCATCAATGGATTCCATGCGAGAGACCAACTCCATAGTGGGATTTGGCCGAATCCCAATGGATCCCGCACATACAAACACTTTCAATCATAGATAGGCAATCACAATCACACGGAAACCAGAACAAACCTTTGTTGAATAATGAAAGTTTTCTCTCCCAATGGAGGCGCTACATATTTGTAGGAAGGGTCGGACGTCCCTATCCTAATAGGACCCTAATCCCAAAATCTTCTCTAATTTAATGGAAACAAAATCCCTAAAAATTTCTCAAACAATTCAAATCAAAATAATAAAGATTCCTAATTAAGTAGCTGGTTCCGTTTGTCTTGTGGACCAGGCCCACTGGGTTGGCCGATCCATGGGTCATGGGTCTGGCCTATCAGGTCTCCTCACCCATCAAAGCCTCATTGTCTCCCTACTTTTATTGCATCAGGAGATTCTTCCTTATGTCCCCCTTCCAACGGGTCATCAAAGTTCCTCCCTAGCCTGCACCTTGTAAACATTTCCAAAAATGTCCAACCACATCTCCTCTCCTTAATAAGCTTGTGGCTATCCACCCTCAAACATATTCCACCAAACTCTAAGATTTCTTGATTGTCACTTTGGCTAACCCTACCACAAGGTCCACAACATCCAACTTCCCTACTTTCTCCTCAAAATTCTCAACTTCCTAGCCATGGAGGACCCCGAAACACTTGACATACATTGTATTGGCCTGATTTAACAGGTCTAGGTTTTCATTGATCCAAGAAATTGAAGATCTGTGAGAATTCAAATTTGAAGTCTTCCATCACTTAACTGATTCCAGATAGTCGAAAGAGAGGAAAATGGAATGACCGTCCACTGGGGCAATCCTCATAGCTCCCCATGAAAAACACCCACCAAGCTGTTTGCTAGCCAGTTAAAATTACCTAAGACAACCCCCTTCAACACTAAGATGACCTCAGTATCCAACAGGTTGACCACCTTCACAATATCTATAAACAAAGTGGCCTCTCCCTTCACAGGGGCCGCAGTCCGGACAAAAGGCTACACCGGTTCATATTGTCAATAACCTTCAAAACTATCCTCTTCTCCCTAAACCTCAAGAAGCCAAATCGCCTATCCCCTCCTCTGCTTCCTTGCTGAGGAATAAAAGCATCCACCACTACCTTCCCAAAGTGACAGAAGGAAGATCTTAACCATTCAGTGGGAGTGTCTTTGGAAAGTTATCGATCAATACTAAAACCAAGTCTTCTCATTTCATGATCCTGTTCCTGTAACCTTTCTTGTTCTGATAGTTTGCCACTCACACCCTCCAACCATCATACTTTCTGTTAACACAATTATGAGGAGAGACTAAGTTGATCGGACCTTTCACACCAAACTTTTACTCAGGCAAGCTGCATTTCTCTCCCAACCATGCCACTTGTACAACCATGTTTGAACTTTCAATAGTTGCCACAGTACTAGCACTTATCCTTAAATTTTGCAAAACCAAACCAACCACCTTGCCTTTCCTTGCAGCCTAATGGTATTCCAACATCCTCCACTACTACAAGCCACAAAAAAGCAGCACACAACCATCTGGTTGAGATTTCCTCAAAACAGATTGTCTAAGAAAGCCTCAAACTTCACTTGGATCTTATTGCCTCCCATGTCAATTCACTTCAAAAGCCAGTTCCCATCAGCACGCTTCCAATGATGCTCACATCTCATCAACTAGACACACCAAACTTTCACCAGCCGTTGCACATCAATTGACTAACATTTAAATCTAAATTCATTAGAAATGGACAAAGGAAAAGAGGAAAAAACATGTTGAAAAGGAGACAAAAGCATTGAAATGTTCTCACCTGAAAATGGTTGAGTACAAAATGGGCAAAGTTGCACACCATCCTTTAAAGAAGATCTGCCAAACAATGCATTGTCACTCATTCAAAGATTTTAGGGAGAAAAACATCATTGACATGTATATTGAATACGGACATATCAATTTCAACCATGAACAAGGGCAGCATTATAAAATGGAGGGACTGTGGCAGACTGAATGTGCCTGTGTGTCCAGAAAGTAAGTTATCATACTACTATTAATTAGTTAATATTAGTACAAAGTCTATAAAATAGTATCCATTCATATAGATCGATAGATATGATACCAGATACAACTGCCTAGGATGAATTATGATTTCATCCAAAAAAGAGTTGGCTTCTGCATACTGCAACATTTCAAGGAAATGAACTGAATCCAGGTTGGATAGGAGTCATCACAAAGTCAGCAATTCAGCACATTTACTTTTGGTCTGAAATTCAAGCCTTGGTGCTGACCGGTATTCTTATTCGTGTATTATAATTCATGCCTAGTTCCATACTTCCATAAATATAAACATGCATAGACCAAACTTCATGTCAGGGTTCTATCAGATAACCTGCAAATCTAGGGATCGGCCCAGCCCATCATTCAGTGGGAAAATAAAAACAGATTACAAACCTAGCACAGTGTCAACTATAAATGGGATTGACAGACAGCATTAGGGCACAAGGCAGGATGAGCACAAGATCTTCTTATTGCAACACAAAAGCCTTGTCAACCTACTTCGCATTCATAGATTTCATAGTAAAGGAGGTTTTTAATGAAGGAATAGTAAAGACGTAAGAAGTCTAGAAGGGACGATCACTTAACTAGGATTCAAATTTACCAAGGTGTTGGCCATTATTTCCTATCAAAGGAGAGATTATTTAATGGCTTCTTGCAGATCTTCGCCTTTAATTGTTCACTTTTAGACCCTTGAAAGTAAGGCATTGCTTAGAAGTCCTAGGAATTCAGGGCCACAAGGGGAATGCCCAAACGCTGGTGACTTTGTTAGACAGCAAAAGACATTGAAATTTAATTTAATCATAAAAAGTTTAAGTGTATAAGATGGCTTACTTGAAAATCTGGAAATCGTTTCCACAGTTAGGACACTGCACATACACCACAGAGATCATAGAGAACAGATAAATCAACACAACAAAATTCATAGACTTAAAAATTAAGTGCTACTAAATGTGCCATGAAAAGCTAAAAAAGCTAAATCATTTCTACAACATAAGGAGCAAAAATGCTACAATACGTGCCAAAAATAAAAACTATACGAAGCATGACTTAACATAAGTCATATATAGGATGCACCACGACGGATTATAAGTCCGGGCTTCCAAACAAAAAAAAAGGTGTACTAAGCAGATGAATCTTAATGGAACATCTGATTCATCAATGAGAAACGGATGCTGACTTCATTTATTAATTAATTAATCAGTGCAACAATCTAGAATCTCAGTTGTGGATTGTGACTGAAATTCGACAAGTGAAACAATCGCAAGCCAAAAAGTTTATGTAATTGTTGATCTAAACAGGAGCTGAACTAACACTGCAGAGGGAATGTTTGCACGTTCACTTTAAGCTGACACACATGTTAAACTTCTGCCCACATTGCAAGAGTGGTGAAACGTGATATTTAAATTGATTTGTTATAATGAGAAATGTATCCAATTCAAAAGGTACTGGCATGGCTTCTCCAGCTGAATTCTTCACAACACCTAGATTCTTCCGGTGCTAATTTATTATAGTTGATATATTAATACTTTTTTTCCCTCTTTCTAAAGTCTAACTAAATAATTGACATGTTCAGTACTTAATTGTTTAGTGTAACATTTGCACAATATTTTTTTTATTCGCATTGATTTTTCTATCATTTTTATTTAAAATACACATCATTTACTCTATTTAAACATTATATTGTCTGGAATTTTCTGAACAAAACAGTCAGTATAATCCAATCTTCACTTGAAATCCTTTATCATTTGATGAAGAACAAGAATCATGTCATTGGGAGGCCACCTTGGCGTCTGTGCATAGTAAAGTGAAAAAATTGGTGAGGTGGGCTCCTCCTCCCATGGGCTTGTTCAAATTCAATGTTGATGGTGCAGGCGAGCAGCGCCAAGCTCGATTGGCATAGGCAGGGTGCTCCATAATATTGATGGGGATGTTTTTGTGGCATTTTCTGAGAATGTAAGGACGTTGGATTCTAATGAGGCATCAATACTGGCTATTTTAGCAGCACTTCAGATCTCTGTGCATTTTTTCCATGGTAGTTTGATTGTGGAAACTAGAGAGTGATTCCAAGAACGCTATTGCTTGGGTTTCTTCTTCTGCGATGTTCCCTTGGAGATTTCAGTTCTACTTTATGAAATTAAAGTATTATCTTCTTTGATTCAATAGGAGTTCAAGCATGTTGGGCAGTCGACTAATGGAGTGGCTAAGAGGTGGATCGGCTTTTTCCTTGGGTTGAATTCTCTATGTAATTGGTTTTTTCCTTTGTATAATGCATTCATACAATTGTCTTTCCAATCTTTGCTGGTTGTTCACCGTTCGTATCTCCCTTACATTTTTAAAGGAATCCTCTAGTACCAAAAAAAAAAAAAAAAACAGAGAGGAATCGTGTATTAGGGCAGTGGCAGGATGAAGGGACATGTAAGAAAACACCATAAAATTTTGATAACATATGGGGTTTTACAAAACTTCTAGGGGGTTTTCCGCAATTTCTGAGTGGGCCATGCCCCCAAACCACTATCACCTAGTTCCGCCCCAGTTTGTGTGAATGTGCGGTAACTTTTCATAGAAAAAAATCAAGTTTTCAGCAGATATGCACTAATCCGATATTTTTGCAAAAACTTTATGCAGATACATGTGGCAAGAATGACTGGGTCAAGAAGGTTTTGTGGCTGAATGAACACTAATGAATTTCTCAATTAGCTCAGCCGGATCAAGAAGGCTCCTTACTATTGAAATATTTCATCTTAGAAAAAGGTGAAGCTAGTGACAACAAGAATGACTCGATAATCGGTATGCACCACCAGTTTGGGGGGCAGTATAAAGAATGACAGGATTCATGGGGGAAATGCAAAGTTGATTCATGGAATAAAAAAATCGAGAGCAGTTTGTTATGCAAGGAACGACCAAGTTGTATCAATGTAGTGTTTTTGTAGATCCAGATTCAGACCCAGATCTGCATCTGACACAAAACCTATGTGTTGTTGGATCTGGCATCAACTAAAAAAGGGGCCCAATTCCAGATCCGGATGCGAAATAAGATATGGAGTGCATCAGTATACTTGGATGAAGGAGCTTAAAGCTGAATTCTTTTTAAATATACAAGTGGGGCTATTAATTGTATATGATTAAAGCTAAGCAAACTATCAAATATGAACATAACTCAGGCTATGTATTGTAGGCCCTTCAAACCTATATATGTTTTTAATATGTGAATGTAATTACCCTGGATCTGTGGTCTTAGGTTGGAACATACAGGGATCCAGATTCAGATCCTATATGCATGGATCCGGATCTAGATCAGGATTTTCTCTCTCGAAAAAAAAAAAAAGGTTCCATACCTATTCTATTCAAAACCAGAGACTTTGGAGTTTGATACTTGGATACCCATTTGCAATGCTATGCATGGATCACCAAAAAAATTAGTCATAGCACATATCTCTATATGGGTGGATTGACATGGGAATTGCAAAATGAGCTGGCTTATAAAATTTGATACGTATGCATATAATTTGACATGTAAAGCATAAGAGGTTGTCAAGTTTTAGTCGGGAAGGAAGAGCATACAAAGACATGTGAGAGCCAAACCACCCAAATCTTCCAGAGAGCAGTTATATATATATATATATATATAAAATCTTCCAGAGAGCCATTACATTCAGCCCTTATCCTCATCTGGAACCAGATTGTCAACAGGGTTGGCCCCAAAGAAAAAAACTTAGGAAAGAACAATAAACTTTTCTATCAATGCTTAGAAACAGATCACTTGTCTAGTTGTTTTACAAGGGTCCATCATGGCAACAAATAGCTCTATGCATGTTGTAGATGAACGGGATCAGGTGGTCAAGGAAATGCTTGAGCAGGATACTCAAGAAGACAAGGAACAAATGGATGATGATTAGGAAGACTTTGTGTCAACTGAGACAACTAAAATTGTGAAGGTGCAAGGAGACTCTAGGGGGAACTAAACTAGTTCGAGAATTCTTCAGTTGGCTACTACAAAAGTGTGTGACCATAAGTGGCAGAAGCAAGATACTCTTAACCATGTGCACCATTGCAAGGTAGTTGTGCTCCATCGCCATTGACTCCAAAAGCTCTGACAACTTTGTCTCTGAAGAGGATATTTCAAAGCAGAACTTAAACCATTGACATTAAGGCCATATCGCATACAGTGGACCATCATGGGAAGCGAGGTCAACATTATCACAAGTGTTTGGAGTTTGGACTTGACTTATGGTGTGGCACGAAGCCTATAGAAGCTGACCACATAATCCTAAGATGATTGTGGATCAAGCTAGCCACATCTATGGATGATAGATATATGAACTATTATGGCAAGGCTAATACATACTCCTTTTGAGAAGGACAATGGCATGGAGATTACAGTGTGTCCAGTGAAAAGGTTACTCGGAGAAAGCTCTTTCAAGGCATGTTACATTATTTGGATTTGAGTGAGGGATTGAAGTAAAGCCTCCAAACTCAAGGTAAAGTTTTTCTATGACCCAAGAGAAAAAAAAATCATATAGATGGACAAGGCTCCCTGATGGGCCCACCTGGGCTCTCACATAATGCAAAAGAAAGCGAGGGTATTCAAGCACAACTTGTACAGATCCCTAAAACGACAAATCGCCTATTAGTGAGGAGCATAGTTATCAGAATCCTACAATTCGTATCCCGAATCTCAAGGAAAACGATTCGTATCTATACAATGAATCTCATTTACAGGTGAATCCTACGATTCTGGTGTGAATCCTACGATTCGATACTCGTTTCATCGAATCTTATGATTCAAGTGATTCGGCTAAGCGAGAATAGCTACAACCAATAAGTTAATATTAATAATCTTTTACCTTTTTTATTTCTTTATTCTTTCTTTCTTTTATCGCTTTTATTTTTAAAAGGATATTTAATAGTTAACAAAACCTCCTAAGAATTTTTTGGAGCTTTGATGAGGTTTGAAAGATGAATCAAGAACATCCATTTAATTAAAGCGTTCGATTGTCCGTATGATGCTTGTCTATATCTTCTCCTTTTTCCTTTTAATCTATTTTGGTTTTTTTTCTTCATGCATACTTTCTTAACTTAAAGAGAAACCCTACCGTGTAAGATTGATGATTTGGATTTTTTTATATTTAAAGATAATAATATATATAGGGGAGTATTCCTATGCATCTATCCCTCACCATAGGGTGAGGGACACTCCCCTTTTTGGGAAGTTTCAAGTACATAGGGAGTATTCCTATGTACTTGAAAAGTCACTTTTGTACTTGAAACTTCCCAATAAGGGAGTGTCCCTCACCCTATGGTGAGGGATAGATGCACTTGAATATTTCCCATATATATATTGATACCTTAAACTTATTTAACTATTTACAGCTACACGTCATTTATTTCATTTATATATATATATATATGTTATGATGTTCTTGATATGATTGTATGATAGGATTTCTTGTTATTGTATTTATACTGCTATAAATGGGAAAATGGATGTTTATGAATAATTACTTTTTTCTTTTTCTTTTAATTTTTAATTGGTTTTCATTTTTATTAGAAAAAAAAATCCTATGATTCACGATACGATTTGCGATTTGATTCAATTCATGGGTATGAACGATTTGCGATACGATTCCGATTTTGAAAACTATGGTTAGAAGCATATTATTTCTTTAATTTACTTACTTAATTAGGACTCTAAGTTTATTTAGGTTTTGTTTTATAATAAAAGACTCAGTTATTCATCTTAGATAAATGGTTAGAACAAAGTTTAGGCTTCATTGGATTTATTATTGCATATTATGCAATGTAATGCCAGTCAGACAATTGGCTTTTGAAGAAATTGATACTTTTATGGAACTTCTGAAATTTTTTTTGCTATGCGAGTGTGCCAACTAATTCCTTTGTGAAAGACCGTTGTCAGTTTCTGTGTGAAAGTGTAGTGAAAGATCATCTTTCTCCTCTAGGGACAACCCCAAAGGGTAGGCATGGCGCTTGATTTTCCACAGCAATGAATGCTGATGATGATAATGATCCTCTCCCTACCTTTAAGTAATCCTTCCTACAAGTCTTTTTTTTTTCATTGGTAATATGATGAAGCCGCAACCTTGTGGTTGTAACAATAAGCACCATTTTCTTTTTTCTTTTTCTTATATATATGTATGTATGTAAGTATACCATTCAAAAAATATACATGTAAGGATGTATGTATGTATATTTTTCCAAAGGCCTCTTTCCCAGCACTCCTTCTGAGAGGTTGGTTTGGGTTATATGAATCTATAATATCAGATGGTTTTAATCTATAATTTTGGACTTCTCTAAAGGCCTTGAGGGTTGTGTGTGGGGTAATCTCCACTATGAATTACCATCCATTCCTATTATCACATATGCTCTTAAATAAAGAGATCGTCAATCATGATCATTTGGCATCAAAGCATCTGAATGGTAGTGACTGTATTCCAGATTGCGTAAGATATAATCCCCCGTTCTCCCATATTTTTTAACGTAAAGTATTAATTTTCATTAATTTTGGAAAAAAAATTAAGAATGTTGGCCAGTCAAGAAGCAATGCATGCACAAAATGTGTAGTAGAGGTGAGGATGTTGAGATGGATGTGTGGTAAACTAGGATAGATAGAATCAGAAACGAGCACTTTTGGGAGCATTTAGGGGTAGCATCAATAGTGGATACATTAAGAGACACTCGTTTGAGATGGTTCGGGTTATGTCCATGCAGATCATTAATGGCACAACTGAGGAAAAGTTTTTCTATGCAGGATGATGGCTCACTAAGAAAAAAGGGTTAGGCGAACAAAGACATTAATGGAAGTAGTAAGGATAAATATGAAGAAATGCAACCTATCCAAGGATTTGGCTGAATAGGTTGGAATGGATAGCCAACCCCCACATAGTTGGGACAAGACTTTGGTGATGGTGATGATGATTATGAAAGTATTAATTTTCACAGAACTAATTCTTAACCATCTCATGAAAAATCTTAACAATTGAATTGAAATATTGCAATTCAAAAGCAGTCTGAATCTTAGAAAGTGTCTGAACATTAGAATGAATCCATAAGGCATGACAAACAATTTATGTACACTGGCAGGATACATGGATCTAGTATGTTCAGCAAGTTGACATGTGTTACAATCAACTTTCCCAAATTTACTAGAAACAAAACAAGGAGGAACAATTTACAACAAGATAACAGAAATTGCCCCAGACGATAATGCCAGTCCATAATTTGATTTTTTTTCTCTACAAAGCATATCTTTAGGTATGTTGAAATCCAACACCAGCACGAGGTTTCAATTCAGCAAATCCCCAAAAATAGGATTTGTGGATTAAGAGCATTAAGTAAAGTCCACATTTGAATAATAGAAACATATTAAAAGACAACTCCGACAAAAATAATATACAAATCTTATTCTAAACAATCAATTAATATTCACATGAATATCCTGCATAGATTCCGAAAGAAGAAAACACACAATAACATTTTATCTATAGCAAGGCAATGTTCAATTTAGTCCTAGAAGAATCCATGGTAAATCCAAATTTCTGTTACATGCACCGCTAAGTGGTCCATTGAAAAGAATCCATACAACACAAACACAGGTTTAAATGTATGCGAATGACCTCATATCAATTAATCATGAAGCATCTGATGAACTGATAGTTAAAAGACTACTGGAAAAACACACTGTAACATCTCAGCCAAGATGTAACATTATTGTGAACAGACCATTCAAAAAAACAAAAAAAAAAAAAAAAATACATTATTGTAAACAGTGAATCATATTTCCAATTTTCTCTGGAAGGCTGAATTGTATGATGAAAATTAAGACTATAATACAACAGGCAATACTTCTTAATGTTAGAAGAAGAGATGTATGTGGAAGGGTCCTTACACTGCCTTGAACAATATCTCTGCCAGCAAACCACAAGAAAGCACCTAAGCCTGCAACTGGCAGAATCACTGCAAGAAGCTGCTCATGCATATCATAAGGTTAAAAAAACAGAAAAGAAGAAAAGAGAGATACATCAAATATATTTCAAAAGAAGTAGAAAGGAAAAGAAGAGTACCCATATCAAGTAAAAGAACTAAATTGGATAAAGCAACCACAAGCATGAAAAAAAAGAGAGAGAATAATAATGGAAAGCAAAGCAAAGATGAAAATTAAATCAAGAAAAAGAAAAAAAAAAGCCCACCCAGATTGAAAACCCCTTACCCAGATTGAAACAATTGTATCCAGAATCCAACCAAGCTGCCCTGTCATTGAGAGATAAGTAAGCCCAATAGCAAAAGCAATATTCCCCAAAAGCCTTGCAGTGTTGCTGTTATCCTTCCCACCTCCACCCCCATTGAAACCAAAGCCCTGGTTCACTCTAACCACAACCACCCTCTTCTCTTTCTTCTCCCTTCCCATAAAAATCCCATCTTTTTCCTGTGCATCTCCCAAGAAAGACCAACCCACTGCAAAAGCTCTCAACTTGCGCCCATTTCCATGCAAAAGACTAAGCTTTCTTCTTGATAATAAGTAGCAGTTTCTTGGTGGCAGGAGCTTGAGACCCAAACCGGTTTTTTTACTGAAACTATCATCACAGATGCTTTTGAGAGCAGAGAAGTGGAAGGAGATTTGAAGGGTAGCCATAGCAACTGCAGAATATACTCTGATTTTTATTTTATTTTTTCCCTTGCTTGGGAATTGGGACTCTACAGTGGATTCATGGTTGAATATGTGTTAGTGACAGACAGTCCAAAATGGCTTCTTGATTGATCTCATAGTCATGGACCGAGTAGTGGATAGCATGAGATGGATCATGGATCTTTCGTGTGGAGTTGAAATGCAATTCCGTGGCTGTTGATTTTTCGTTGCATGATTATTCTAGCATAGATTTGCTGAGTAGAGCCTCCAATGTTCCAGTTTCTGCTTGGCCCACTTTAAATCAGTTCCATCCAATCATATTGGTAGAGGCATGAGAGGGACGTGAACGATGAGGATCAAGTGGAGGGTACTCATCATAGGTGGATCCTCTCCTCGTTTTATGTACTCATCAGCTTAAGCTTAAATTTGGAAATGAGCTAGTGGGCCCACTTGGGAAACCCCTTTGATAATACTGTAAAAAAACTTAATTTTATTATTTAACATTTTCACTCCATAATAAACCGTTCCACACAAATGAAAACCCTAGATCCGCCGTGGCACATGAAAACCTTTGGAGAGAATTCATATTAGCGCTCCTATATTTTGCGGCAGCCACCATGTATTTAATTCCTATGTATTATAATGCACAATAGGCCCTAATTTTATTAATGCAATCTCAAGGCAATTTTGGATAATACACACTTTATTAAGAAAGTTGTGGACCTCCCCCTATAGTTTTGTCAGGGCACTTTCATGTGTGAGATAATATTAAAAATCAAGTATTTTTTCTCTTAATTATAATCTACCGGTAGTTGCCAATCTACTAGTAGCTTAGCTTCGCCTTCCTTCCATAGAAATAACAAAGGATTAATCCCCTACAGTGATGATGATGAGGGGCTTGTGTGAGTGTTCGAGAGTGTGGATGTGTGAGTACCTACCTAAAAAAAAAAAACGAATGTTAAAGGAAGCAGCTATTTTTCTCTCAATTATATATGGAGAACAATATCCTGTAAAGAGATTTTGAACTCATTTTCCTACGTCTTACACAAACATGCCCTGGTAATACTTTTTCAATGTAGACAACTGAGTTTGATACTGAGAGTCAAACCAATAGAATCAGACTAAGGGGTTGTCTGCCTTATACATATGGAATAGGAAAATGGATTTTACGTACGTAAATGACCCACATGGATATGAAACACATCACCATGTTTGCAAAGATCATCTTTTTCACATGAGTAAATGAGCACATCCAATTATTTTGGATGTATTTGGATTTGTTGAACGTTTAATTTCCATAAATTTCTCAAAATCCATGAAGAATTAAGATATTAGATTATATTCTTGATGCTTATGATTAATACAAGAATATTGAAGGGCTTAGATCATGAATTAGGGGCCCATAAAGGTGCAAAAGACCTATTTTTTGGACTTTTGTTTACAAATTACTCAAAATAATAAATATTTACGATAATTAGCTTTAAGATATAGGGGCTTATTTGTTCAATAAGAAAACTAAACGGTTTGGATTACAAATAGGGGCCGCAAGAATAAAAAAAAATAAAGGTAGTTGATGGGGCTAATTAGAGAAAAATCACCATGTTAAGTTTCGTACTAGAGCCTTTTTGGTTAAGGGTTGTGAATACTTTCACACTTAGTTTTGATGTGAAACTCCGATGTGTAAAGGGACACCTTTTCACACTATTTTGATACCTCATTTATGAGGCACATGTATAAATTAATGCAAGCAAATCATTTAGGTATGTAAATGAGCGTCAATAAATAACCCCTAAAGGGTCAATAATTCAAGGAATAATATTTGAATTAATCCCAACTGGGAATGAGATCCAATTAATGAGGTTTGTCATATGTGTGTTCGGGTTAATCACAATTGGGCCCATAGTTCCAATCATAAACGTGTTTCTGTTTTATGTTTGTTTTTGCCTAGTATTAGGTAGTGTAAAACATGATCCATGGAATGGTTTACTTCTACCTGATAAAAACTCCTTCATCAGTGGATCATGGACATACTTCTTTTTATACTAATGACGATGCTAATACTTTATTAGATAGACAATTCATCAGAGGACAGAGGACGAGATCGATAGACATAAACACTAAATCCCTAATTGTAAGTATCATGCCACCCATAACTCTAGTTATAGCTACAGTGGTTCGGATTGCATGAGGATGGAATTCAATGAGCACTCTAAGCCTTGAATAGTCTATGGGTGGGGCTTATGTTTTGTGTGTTACCAATCTAACAAATGACACAACTCAATATGTTAGATTTTTAAGATGAGATGCCTCCTCCTCTGAGCTATGAGGCATATCTCAACAAAGATTTCAATTTGTCATGTAAATAATGTGGCGTTGTCATTCATGCAATGTCATTGGCACTTCCATGTTGTACCTGTATGCTAAGGTTTGATGGAGCTTCAATTTCAATACATTAGGTGTCTTTTTTTACACTAGTGTCATTGGATTTGTATGGGGAGAGATGATTAACACTAAAGTTCAGGACAGTCTGTCTCATTCCTATTGAATTCTTAAGAAATACAGTGGAAGAGGGCCCTTTTCTAGTTTCTTGAAGAGGCAAAAGTGAACAACTGATGGGAGAGATATAGAGAAGTCCATTTAGAGAACAGGGCTGGTAACATATGATTTGATGGTTGTAGGGAAGAAACTGATGAAAACCTTGGCAGCCTTGCAGTACTGGTGGCCAATGAAGCAAGCATGAATGACTTGAAGCAAGCCTGACAAGTCGATGCTACAGAGGAAGTGCCCAAATCAGCAGCAACTCATTCTAGTGGGTCATTAGTATCTGTCTGAACACTGTTAAGAGGCCACAAATCTGCTGGTTTCCATCTTCTGGGGTCCCTGTTCTATTCTTTTTCAGCCTTTCTTTCTTCGCTCGTTTGGACCAGCGATATTTTTGCAGGAAAAATAGGAAAAAAAATAAAACCAGGTTAGTTTATGAAGGTAAATGGAGGCAAACCATTTCCTTTGAAAGGGGGATATTTTGATAGCCCCTAGTCATCTCACTAATCCTTCACTCTAGCCCCTGTAATAGCTCCACGATTGTCTAGAAAATCCTGTGAATTATATTAGATATGTATGGGCGGGCAAATAGTTCCTTATTA
This sequence comes from Litsea cubeba, assembly GCA_012931725.1. Taxonomy (NCBI): domain Eukaryota; kingdom Viridiplantae; phylum Streptophyta; class Magnoliopsida; order Laurales; family Lauraceae; genus Litsea; species Litsea cubeba. Next base: position 21,252,400 of record CM022953.1, on the reverse strand, counting down.
TGAATGTTAAAAGTGACTCAAAAACAGTCTGGATACCGTGTGAATTCTTTTAAGCTGCCTGCACCCATGATACACAAAATGTTGTGAAAGATGAGAAATAGATGTCAACATTTCAGATGCCTCGCACACCAAAACATTTTAGTCATGACAATAGTGCCTGATGTTTCACGCCATTAATATGGAATACAGCAACTTGGAAGATGAAAATGATTCTGAGTGTAATAAACCAGCAGTATGGCAAAGATGGGAAGACCAGATCCATGCAAGAACATAGAGCTTAAAAGCCACAAACCCCTATGGGCTATGGCTACCCTCAGGACAAATCACAAGGAATAACATTGAGCAAACAGTAGATCCTGGAAACTTCAGTCTAGCTTAATTCAGGGCCCTGGTCTAACAACCACCCATCAGGTTGATGTTCAGAACCACTTTGTGTGAATATGCAAGCTGAAGGGAGATGGATGATTCTAGCATAGCCATAGCTGGAATCATTTAATTGCTAATCAAACAGAACAATGAGTTGTAAACTGACCAATACAGGAAGCACCGGAACACAACTGAGGCCATGTGCAACAGTACCACCGGTTGCTATGGCAATCAGGAGAGACTTTCACCATGAAAATGTCTCGGAATGTTTTACAAATCCATGCCATGTTGCCCATGTATCAGTGTGTCTGTCTATCTCAATCACATTTGCTAATCAGAAAAACAAATCTTACTTGGCATAGACTATTAAGATCAAAGATACATGCAGAATAATAGAATACAAAAGTTTTAGAGGGAACAAGCCATAATATGTCCAGCTGCACCGACATATGAAAAGCATTTCTCAACCACATTATCTATCAAACACAGCATTAATTCTTAGATCATTCATTCTTTCCTGATTTCAGCTTCCCTGCAATATCTCCACTATAAGGTGCAACATGGTATGCATACTGCTGGATAACAGAGAAAATGACCATTTCTATGCACACTAGGACATTTTGCAGAGCTTCTTGAATATGCTCAACATCTAACCAGAAGTGATGCGATTTGATTATCCCCACTGCAACTAAGATTTCAATCACAATGCCCTGACAAATAATAAGGAAACAACGACGAATGGAAGTGTCAGTAAGGGAGTAATCATATTCCATCTATGTGGCAAGGATGCCCATGCTATATACATACAATTCAGACTGGGCTCCATAAGCTAGGCTATGCCATTAAGTCCCCCCCACCCCCCACCCACCCCCGCCGCGCACATAAATACATAACTTCAAGAATGAGTTGGCGTTTGGTTAAACACACAAATGCATACCTTCAAGAATGAGTAGACCAAACATAGCGAGGAGGGAGCTATGGATTCCTTTTTTTTTGTTGTGCTTTTATTGTGGGGTGGGTGTATGGTCAGGGGGTGGTGGTGTGTGGAGGGGGGGCACTACGAGTTAGGATTGATCATAGGGGGGACTAGGTGGTGTTCCACATTTGCTCAATCATAGAAGAATAATGGCTGGGCTGTTCCCGAAAAATCTCATGCACACACAAAAGTAAATGATCAAGTGAGCTCATTCTTAAGTAACAACCATGCAGAGCCCCACCTATCAACCCCCCAAAGGCCCCCCTACCTCCAAAGAATTGGCACAGGACACAATTCTAGATTGTACACACCACTGGATTTTACATTGAATTTTTTTTAACACTTCCCACTTCTTTTTTTTTTTTTTTTTTGAGGTCACACTTTCCCACTGTTGATATTGGACAGATATTTACTCCAACATAATGTCCAATTAGGCTGATTTTACTCCAACCTTGTCCAAATATGGACCCATCCATCACCCCATCCCCTATCTCGACTGATCATGCAAGTTGGCCCCAAAGGGCTGTTGCCCAAAAGTTGCCTAGATCTAGATCATTAGTGAGTATAATGGACATTGAAGAAACTCTATATCATGATTGGAATTTATGGAATCTGATCTTCTCCTACTGGTATTTGATTAACTTCATTCACACATGTAGTATGAACATGTTTACACTGTGTTTCAACAAAAATATTTTTTCCCTTATTGTTGGTACTTCTCTCCCCTTTTTGATTGGTATTATCCCTTGACCCTGCAACCTCATAGTTACAACAATCAACCTCCTGGTTGGCTGGAAGCTGCTCATTGCTGCAACCAGGATGCTGCAGGTTTGAGTTGGTAGGTACTCATTGTCGCAACTAAAAGGTTGTGGGACTGTGTCAAGCTTGTAGCAACTAAGTTTTGTCTGTAAAAAAAGACAAAACATTTTGGAAGTAAGGATTATGAAATATACTAATAAGCTTTCTAGAACATTTAAAAAAAATCCATCTTCCTTTTTTATTTACTGTATACATAATGAAATAATTTTGACATACAAATGTTATTTGCATACAATTCCTTTTAACCGGATTACATCGATTGTTTCTAGAGGAAGACTTTTGGACTCTAAAAAGGTTATTGAGGAGGAAATTGCTCATTTTTTCAACCATCTTTACACGGGTGACAAGAGAATGCGGCCTTGGTTGAACAGAATTTCTTTTAGGTCTCTTTCTTCTCTTAGTGCTACTTCTTTAGAAATTCCTTTTTCTAAAGAATAGATAACGCTAGCTGTTATTGGCCTTGGAGGGGATCGGGCTCTGGCCCAAATGGTTTTCCTATTGTCTTTTGTCAGCATTTCTGGAATCTTTTGGAGGATGAACTGCAAATTTTCTTTAATAAGTTTCATGAGAATGGTGTAGTGCCTAAGGAGTTGGGTGCCTTTTTCATAGCATTTATTTGTAAGAAAGAAGGTGTTGTTTTGCTAAAGGATTTTCGCCCAATTAGTTTAATTGGGAGCTTGTACAAGATTTCAGCAAAAGTGTTGGCTAATCGGTTACGGAAAGTTCTGCCAGAGATTATTTCAGATATCCAAGGGGAATTTGTTGATGATCGTCAAATTATTGATAGTGTGATTATTGCCCATGAGTGTATTGACTCAAGGTTTCGACATCATCGTCCTAAGGTGGTTTGTAAACTCGATTTTGAGAAAGCTTATGACATGGTGGATTGGGGGTTTTTACAATATGTGATGTCTCGGATGGGGTTTGGAAAGAAATGGCAAGGACGGATAAAAAGTTGTGTTTCTTCTGCTCACTTTTCCATCTTGATTAATGGTTCTCCGAAAGGCTATTTCAAGAGTTATAGAGGATTGCGGCAAGGAGTTCCTCTCTCCTTTACTTTTAGTCATCGTCGTGGAAGCTCTCAATGTTTTATTGAAGCAAGCTAATCTTTCAAGGATGATTTCTGGTTTCCCAATTGATAATGCTGCCTATGAGGTAACTCATTTACAGTTTGCAAATGATACAATTATTTTTTGATGCATCTTTGGAACAAGTAGACTGTTTGAAAAATATCTTGAGATGGTTTGAGTTGTTATCAGGCTTGAAGATCAATTACAGGAAATGTGAGTTGATTGGTATTTGTATGGAGGACCATGATGTCAAATTTTGGCCGATGTCTTTGGCTGCAAAGTTGGTTAGCTCCCGACAAAATATTTGGGTTTGCCACTATGCTTGGAATTACTGAAGAAAAGTTTGTGGGATCCAGTTGTGGAAAGGCTTGATAAAAAAACTTAGTTCTTGGAAGGTTAGATATTTGTCAATGGGTGGTCGTGTTACTCTTATTAAGTCTGTTCTCTCTAGTATCCCTATATATCTTCTGTCTTGCTTTAAATGTCCCCAAAAAGTGGTGCCGCAAATGGAGAAAATCCAACGTGATTTTCTTTGGAACGATACTGTTGAGCAAAGGACCTAGTGGCAGATTATTTGTAAACCTCTTTCTCAAGGCGGATTGGGGATTCGTTCCATTGAAATATGAATAAAGTGTTACTTGGGAAGTGGTTATGGAGGGTGGGTGATTCGACTCAAGGTTTATAGAAACAAATTCTTATCGATAAGTATAAGTTGGGTAAGGATGGGTGGTCTGTTGCGGTCCAGAGTTATAAGGCTTCAGGTTTTTGGAAGTCTATTATTTTAGTTAAGGATGATTTTGATAAGTGGATAAGGTACAGAGTCCATGCTGGACATCATATTCTTTTTTGGCATGATGAATGATGTGGGCAGGCAACCTTGAAGAGTTAGTTTCCTCGTCATTTTGTCTTGGATAGGAGGCAACAAGCTGCTATTGTAGAAAATTTTCAATCAGCGGGTGGTTTTATAGTCTGGGATTTTGTGTTTCATCGAAATTTGCATGATAATAAAGTTATTGATTTAGTGAGAATGCTCTCTTTGCTAGAGGGGGTTTACAGAAAGGATGAAAGATTATGGAAGCATGAATCTAAGGGTCAATTTTCGGTTAAGTCCTATAATGTCTTGTCTGGTGCTAATGCTAGGATGGTTGATTGGAGGCATTTTTGGGACTCTTATGTTTCCCCAAAAGTTATGTTTTTCGCTGGGTGGCGAGTTTGCAAAAGATTCTTACAATGGATCAATTGAGAAGGAAAGACCGTATCATTGTCAACAGATGCCCACTGTGTTTAAATGAGAAGGAAACAACTAATCATTTGTTGATTCACTGTAAGTTTGCGCATAAAGTCTGGTTTTCAATTATTGATAGGTTTGACATGAGTTGGGCATGCCTTGTACTGTTATGGATCTTTTCCAACAGTGGAAACATAGAGGTAGTTCAATCCGAGGTCGTATATTATGGCGGTTGTCCCTTTATGCTGGCTTTTGGAAGATTTGGTTGGACAGGAATAATAGAATTTTCAAAAAATAAAAGCAACTCTGCTGATGAGATTGTTCAGTCTATTGTTTGGAATGTTTCGGAGTGGGCTAGTAAAAAGGCATAATTTACAAGAGTTTCTTTAGAAGATTTGAATAGATCTTGGGGAGCCAATTTAATAGGGGAATGCCGCTCCAAGATTGTGCATAGAATTAAGTGGAACCTTCCTCCAGCTGGTCTCCTAAAGTCGAATTTTGATGGCAGTTTTAAGCATTATTCCGGACTCTTCAGGGGTGGTTGTGAAAAACTTTTCTAGTCCAGTGAGTTCGTATGATTCCAATGGTGCTAAAGTTTATGCTTTACTTGTTGACTGCCATGAAATGTGTAAATTGGGAGGCTACAAAGTAATCATTGAAGGTGACTCATTTTCAGCAATTTAATGGGCCTCTGGAAAATCTCCTTTCCCATGGAGATCGGCAGATTTGGTAGAGGAGGTGCAAGATATCTCGACTCAGTTAGAAGCTTCGTTTAACCACATTCCGCGTGAAGCTGACGCTATGGAAGATGGTCTAGCAAGGGATGGAGTTCTTTGGTTAAATATTTCTTTCGACGTGTAGATTTTTTTTCTTGTTTCATTTCGTTAGTTTGGTTCCTGTTTTGCTTGGTTCTTTTCTTTAATAAAATTTACCGTTATCAAAAAAATATATTTAAATGCACTAATTTTGACAACCAAAAGGACAGTACTAGGGAGTCTAGACCTTAATGATTAAATTTACAATCTGTTACCAAAAATACAATGTGGGAAAAAATACATTTCACAAAAGTCTAGAATCAAATTAAGGGAATGATACAGTAAAAAAGGATTAGGAAAAGGAAGGATAAGATGACCAATCATGACCCATCCATCGTGGGCCCCACCTTTAAACCCAATCCACCACGGACAGATTGACATCATTGTCCTATAGGCAAGAATGCAAGTGTCTATTTTTGTGATACCCAAGTATCTATTTATCACTAACAGATCTTTGAATTTCATAATTTACCTGAACTGATGAGCAAGTGTCCATTTAAACTGGGAGGCTACAAAGCAATCATTGAAGGTGACTCATTTTTAGCAATTTAATGGGCCTCTGGAAAATCTCCTTTCCCATGGAGATTGGCAGATTTGGTAGAGGAGGTGCAAGATATCTCGACTCAATTAGAAGCTTCGTTTAACCACATTCTGTGTGAAGCTGATGCTATGGCAGATGGTCTAGCAAGGGATGGAGTTCTTTGGTTAAATATTTCTTTCGATGTGTAGATTTTTTTTTCTTGTATCTTTTCGTTAGTTTGGTTCCTGTTTTGCTTGGTTCTTTTCTTTAATAAAATTTACCGTTTAAAAAAAAAAAAACCTTAAATGCACTAATTTTGACAACCAAAAGGACAGTACTCGGGAGTCTAGACCTTAATGATTAAATTTACAATCTGTTACCAAAAATACAATGTGGGAAAAAAGACATTTCACAAAAGTCTAGAATCAAATTAAGGGAAGGATACAGTAAAAAACAATTAGGGAAAGGAAGGATAAGATGACCAATCATGACCCATCCATCGTGGGCCCCACCTTTAAACCCAATCCACCACGGACGAATTGACATCATTGTCCTATAGGCAAGAATGCAAGTGTCTATTTTTGTGATAACCAAGTATCTATTTATCACTAACATATCTTTGAATTTCATAATTTACCTGAGCTCACAAGTGTCCATTTATCACTAACATATCTTTGAATTTTATAATTTTACTGAACTGATGTATTGGCATATTCAGTTTGCCCGGATGGCTGAGTCGAGAAATTGCTTGATTCAAGTTACATAAACACTTATTAATGTTCAATTTTTTTGGTTTTTTGAATGGTAACTTCCATTAAAAGAAAGCAAGCAGTACAAGAGAGATACTAGCAAGCTGATAACCAAGTCAGGAAACCGCCAAAAGCAAAAACCAACAAAAAGAAACACCGAGAAACAAGAAAAAAGGAATCCCAAAAAGAAAAAACTAGTTGGGCTCTTCCAAAATTTGATTAGAAATAATCTCGTCCAAGGAGTAGTTCCTAAAAGCAAGGTTGATCGATATCCATGAAGCAACTGCAAACTTCGCTTTTTCCACCAAATAGGTATCACTGGAAACAACTCCTTCAAAACATTGGAGTTCCTTTCTTTCCAAATTATCCAAATAGCTGCGAGAAACGACATACTCCACAACTCTTTGCCGCTATGCAAACTTGTCGGAGCCTTCCATGCCTGAAAAAAGGTCTAGGAGAGTGTTCAGAAGGAACCCAGCTACACTCAAACCACTTAATCATCGAATTCCACATCGTCCGAGCTGTTTTTCAATTCAGCATGACGTGGTCCACAGTTTCCACATCTCTTAAGCACATTGGGCATCCATTAATCACAATCCTATCTCTCCTCCTTAGATAATCCATGGTTAGAATTCTTCTCCAAGAGCCAGCCATCCAAAGATTACCACTCTTGGCGGGGCACCAAACTTCCAAATGCCGGTCAATGCGCCCCTCTCCCTACTTCTCTTAGAAATAGCCATAAAGAAGAAGACATTGAGTAAGACCCATCTTTTGAGGCATTCCACACCCTTATGTCCTCACCTCCTTCTAGGATATACACATCATTAAGAATGTTGAGGAGAGATGCATTGAGTCTCCTCATGCTCCTTCAAATTCCTCCTCAAAATGGGATTCCATACAAGCTGATCACCAACTCTAGACATATAACACTTGACCAGTGCTTCCTTGTCCATAGCAGTAGCAAAATTCAACAAATATGGGAATTGGGCAGCCAATGACCTCCCTCCAACCCATCTATCTTGCCAAAAAAAAAAAATTCCTTTCACCAGAGCCTACATTAAAGCTTATGTTCTCCGAGAAGATCTTATTAACTTCAAGGATTCCTTTCCAAATGGCCGACACCTAGTATGAGGCACCCCGAACATCCCATCCACTTCTAGAGAGACCGCATTTCACCACTAAGATTTGTCTCCATGGACCTTCTGAGTTCTCTCCACTTCCAAACCCATTTACCCAATAAGGCTTGATTCATCTGTCTAAGGCGTCTAATACCCAAGGCCCCCTCTTCCTTAGATTTTTACAAACTACCAAATGAAATTTCTTCTTAGCGTTGTTTCCATCCCATAAGAATTCACGATGCAATCTCTCCAATCTCTTAAGAATTGAAACTGGACATGAGAGAAAAAAAAATACACCGACAAAAATCATAATGTTCAAAAAATACTTTTCATTTTCTTGGATATTCTACATTATAAGTTGCAGTAAGCATGAAGGTACTGGGGAGTGGGATTGGTGGTGATGGTTCCCATAAACCAAACCAAACCAAACCAAGCCTTTTCCCACTAGGTGGGGTCGGCTATATGGATTTGACAACGCCAATCAAATCTGTTTAGGACCATGTCCTCCGTAGATCCATGTAGGCAAGGTCATGTTTAATAGTTTCTTTCCAACTTCTACTTGGATCTCCCTATCCCTCTCCTACTCCTGGCAATCTCCATGCTTTCAAACCTTTTAACAGGTGCCTCCGTTGGACGCCTTCTAACATGGCCGAACCATCTCAGTCGATTTTCTCTCATTTTATCTCCAATCGGTGCTATTCCTACTTTGCTCCTAATCTCCTCATTCCTAATCCTATCTCTCCTTGTGATCCCGCACATCCATCTTAGCATTCTCATCTCCGCAACTTCCATCTTCTTGACATGATTATGCTTTACTGCCCAACACTCTGATCCATATAACAACGCTGGTCGTACCGCCACCTTATAATACTTTCCTTTAACCTTGAGGGGGACTTTCTGATCACACAAGACCCCCGAAGCACTCCTCCATTTGGTCCACCCGGCCTGAATCCTGTGACTTACATCAGTATCAATCCCTCCATCCTGTTGCACCATAGATCCAAGGTACCTAAAGTTTTCTTTCTCTACAATCTTTTGTGTGCCCAAACTTACTTCTATGTTATCAGGTGTCCTGTTTTGACTAAACTTGCATTCCATATATTCCGTTTTGCATCGACTTAGCCTAAACCCTTTTGTCTATAATGTTTTCCGCCACAATTCTAGTTTAGCATTCACTCCTTCTCTCGTCTCATCCACTAAAACAATGTTATCTGCAAATAGCATACACCACGGCACCTCATCCTGGATATGTCTTGTAATCTCATCCATAACTAGGGCAAACAAGTACGGGCTTAAAGCTAAGCCTTGGTGTAGACCAATCGTGATAGGAAACTCCTTAGTTTCGCCGCCAGTCGTCCTTATAGATGGTTCCCATATGATAAAGTAAATGTGAACAAGAGGAAACAGTACAAGCAAGATCCCAGAGCAGGATCAATGGCAGGAACTGAAGTTATGATAGGCTCCCTGCAGTTCTAGCAGCAAAATTCTTTACTGGTCTTTCCTAAATATGAAAGAATGGGCTTTTTCTCCAACTCTAGAAGGGCAAAGTGCTAAATCAACACTCAATAAGATCCAGAAGTTGTCAATGTTAGCTAATTACACAACATTTAAAATGAGTTCAGAGAGGCTTACCTGCCAGAAGCAGAAGAAAACAATTCCTTTGATGCACAAGAACTTTGAGAGAGGCTTGTGTGGGGCCAATTCCTTTGCAAAGACATGATAAAAGATCACAAGGGAATATAAAGCAAGGGAGACAGAAATGTTCAGTATGATGGTTAATGTCCAACTGATCCAACTGGTGTATAGCCCAAGAAGTTGAAGGGCTATCATCAAAACAGAGCAGACAGGCCGGATCACAACAAACTGCCACGTCCAGTACTTGAGGAGCTTCAATGTGTGCTGGTCCAGCTTGACACTGTGAGGCTGTAATTTCAAAACCAAGAACATCAGATATACATTACCCAGTATGAGGCAGTAATTTCAAAAGCAAGCACATCCGATAGTCATCACCCAGTAAGGTTGACAATTCCAGACAGCCCTCAACGGGGCCAAGGATATATTCAAACAAACATAGAGTTTCTTAGAGCAATAAAAGTTGCAGTAGACGAGGAATAGTTCAAATTCTTTGCAGCCTTATCAACTACAACTATGGTACAAGACCTTATACTTGGCCTACTTCAAAATTGGAAAAATGATTGTAATGTTGGTGGCAGAGATACCATGGTTTAAAATCTCGGTATCGGTCGCGGTATCGGCTTGGCCGAAAAACGATATCGTCGCGGATATCGTCACGGATATCGGTCCGTCGCGGTCGTCGCGGTGTGAATTTTTTTTTTAATCAAAAAAAAATCGCAAAAATATCCAAAAAATTCAGAATATTAGAAAATGCTGGAAAACAATATTTTTTTTTCATTAGTAACAATAATAAATCAAAATCTCGGTCACCTTAAGTTATGAGTCATGTCTGTGTCGCTGTTCGCTTTCTTCTCTAGTATTTCATATAATGCAACCATTATTGATGCTCATGATCAATTTATTAGTGTAAAATATAAGAAAATAAAGATAAGTAGATAACAAACATATCAATCATCATTTAATACTAACTCAATCATCAAATTAGTTGTGAAATTCATGACCATGAAGATAACATATTAAAATCTGAAACATAATAGTGAGATAGATAGAGGGGCATATAAAGGTCGTTGGGGATCATGTGGTGGTGGGGGAAGCCTCCCTTGCTCAATTAATATCTGTTCGATAGATATTATCGGTGTTGGTGAAGGGGGTACCCAATTAGGGTAATATGAATAATTCATATGATGTTCATACATGGCACCTTGTTGGCCAACATAACCCCCATGATGACCATGAGTACCTTCCCCCACTCCATGAATCATTAAAAGAATATATTTGTGATGAAATTTCAAAAAAAAGATATATGTTTATTATAATATTAAAAAATTTGAAAATTAAAAAATTAAAAAAATATATACAAAATCATGTGTATGAGTAGATCTAGCATGAAAGTATATAGATCTAACTTAGTTCTAAGTGAAGAACACAACACAAGTGACATTCTCATGATTTTAATGCTTCATTTAAAAAAAAACACATAAATACATAATAAATCCGAAAATAAAAAAATTGAAAAAAAATTCAAAATCATGTGTATGAGTAGTAGATCTAGCATGAAAGTATATAGATCTAACTTAGTTTTAAGTGAACAATACAACACAAATGACATTCTCATGATTTCCATGCTTCATCTAAAAAAAAAAAATAAACACATAAATACATAATAAAATGCTTTAAGATGATTTTCTCTTACTTAAATAATTTTTTCTTGAAGAAAATATGCAAGAGGGACGTGTGAATGTGTGGCTGCTGCTCTAAGGTGTTTGGATATGAGAGGAGAGGGGAAGAAGATGAAAAATGTGAAAAAATTAGGGTTAGTGTTTTTTTTAAGGGATATCGGCCGATATTTTGAAAATATCGGCCGATATCTCGTTATGGCCGAGACAAAGTTCATCTCGGCCGATATATACCGATATTTTGGGGATTTTTTTGCCTATATTTTCGAAACCGATATCGTACTGGTTCCGGCCGATACCGGTTGCCCCCCCCCCCCCCCCCGAAAAATAATTGTAATGTTGGTGGCAGAGAGACACAAAAGACCCACCAAAACAAAATAAATAAATAAATAAGTAAAAGAGGGAATGACTGCAAACTGAATCCTGAAAGAAAAGAGGTTGAGAAAGTAAAGCCAGTGCTTTCTCCTCATCTTTCTGCTAAACTGTGGTTAAAGCAACAAAATGCTTGACTAGGAAAATGATTATAGAATAAAAGAAAAGAGGAAAGAATATTATATCCCTTTTTTTTTATTTGGATCAATATGAAAATGAGATTTATGTAACTCCAAATGCTACCTTTTCAAATCAAATTCTCAGGCACCAATACACAAAGGTCATCATGCAGTAGACTCAGCACGTAAAGCAGATAAAAATTTTCATGGTCAAATTTTATTAAATCATTTGCTACTTTCTAGTCTCAACAGTACCAAACAATAAAGTGAAAAACATGCAGTAACAATTACAAGAAGAATAATACCCACAGTTATTATTCAGTGCTATAAAGTTTTAAATTTGAGTTCTACCTGGAAAAGAGTCATTGGAAAGGAATGGTGAATCTGTCTTCCTTTGATTCCGTCTGGCACTATGTTTCTACTGATAGATATATTCAAGTAACTGTACATCAAGGCCAAGAACTTAGCAATCACCTACAAATTAAAAAAAAAAGAAAAAGAAACACGACAATAATATGGTGAGGAGAAACAATTGAGTACAAAAGCTATTTCATAATGTATAAGTACCAGACACTAAACAAGTATTTACCAGTGCTTCATAGCATTCCTTAACTGAGTCCAAGAATGTAAAGAAGGCTTTGCTTCCCTGAATATCCAATAGACCAATAAATGAGTTGACCGCATATAAAGGGGCCATGAGTATGATGATTATAATAGCCTTCTGCTCCTTTGGGTTTTTCCAATAGAATAGATGCTGTGATAGCAACTGTACTGTGAAATGCATTGTAAGCATTGCACAGCACCCCGTTCCAAGCAGAGTGAGTGTCCCGCGGTCCATTGTTGTTATATCCATTACTGAGAAAGAAAATGCAAAACCAAAACCTGGACAAGAAATATGAACTTCTTCAGCAATCAAAAGCTCAGGAATAAAGGCTAATGTTTTATGCTTCTAATGATTACACTGTAATTTCAATCTTCAATTTAATCATCCAGATCAACTACACAGACGATAACATCATAAAACAAAGAGTTAAATGATATCAACTATTCTTATAAGGCTCTAAAACTGGCCAAGACTTCCTCAATGAGTATATAGACTTGGCAGTTGGCATACAAAAAAAGTAGGAACCAAAGTTTGGTGCTAGAAGAGAGAGAACTCAGTTACACTAATCCAAATTACATGTGGTTGCTTATACAGCATGGAAGTCAGTAGAAGGAAATCGTGTACAATAAAAGAGGCAACGAAACAATATGATTGCAAGAAATAGCTTAAAAGCTGTGTTAATTTCTTCTTCTATGCTGAGTCTGGATGCAACTCCAGATGTTGATTTGGGGATATTTGGAGATGATCTCACCTCCTAGGGAAACATCATGAGGCTTGTGGGGAGAATGGAAAGGCACTGCACTCTTCCACCCTAAAATGCAAGTGAGTGTGACTGAGAATATCAAAACAAGAAAAGAGAGAAGGATCAGTGAAGAGGAACATTGGTCGTTCCATTGTATTGTGCTCCTTTATATAACAATGGCCTTGCCATAATTACAGTTGATTATAATCACAGAAATCTAATCTAGGAGCTAAATTGGAAATTACAAACAATATACAATATTACAACAGATTTCATTTGTCCCATGGATTTAGTTTCCACCAGGTTGTTTTGACCCTACAGTTGCAGGAACCGTGATGATGGATGACTCTTAGTTGGTCAGCGGAAGGGACGTAGAACAGTTTTATAGTGCCACGATCGACGTGGTAATGGACAAAGTGACAATCAGTCTCAACATTCTTGGCACTCATGAAAAACAACATTGAAAGCAATTTTCATGACATTATCACTATCAAAGTAGGAGATGCCAAAGTCTTGACCAATGGATCCAGATGATTTCTACAATGTTATCAGCCAGAGCTCGATATTCTGCTTCTGCAGAGGATTGAGAAACAACATCTTGTTTCTTGCTTTTCCAACGGATGAGGGAAGATCCAAGAAAGATGGAAAATCATGTTGTATAGAAACACAGCCAGCAATGGATTGCACAGGAAGAGAGCCAGATCATCAGCACTTCGATCAAATTCCATGTTTAGGACACAAGTGTTGAAACGATCAAACCAAGCATGTGGTGCTTGTTTTAGACCATGAGAGCCTTTTGAATTTACACATAATGTGAAGGTTGGACAGGTCCCAAAGGCAAATGCATATAAATTTCTTCGATGAGGGAACCACTAAGAAAGGCATTCTTCACATAAATTAAATAAATATGCGACTTGCGAATAGCTGCTATAGAGATGAAGGTGCGCACAATAGTCATTTTGGCAACCGGGAAAAACTTCTAGAAAAATGTCAAAAAAATCCCATAATAATATCTTTTCTAGATAGTTGTTGATTCAGTTGATAAAATATGTAGATGGACCTCAGTCTTCAACAGTGAAAAGTCTTTTTTTTTTTTCAGATTGGAATGTCATTGTGACAGAATCGACAGAGGAAATCAATTACAATGAACCTTCTCCTTTCAAGATTTGTGGAATAAATCTTCGCTAGATGATCACTACGGATGGGTGAACTGAAAGCTTGGGAGTTTCTTATGAGATGAAACAACAGTGGACCCCACCAATCTTTTGTAAAAAAATAATCAAAAAAGAACTGAACAGAGGTTTCCTTAGTTCTTGTAGCAAGAAGAAGAAGCCCCCCAAGATCAATTGTTCAAGAAAACAGAGAAGGATTTGTGAAGAGGAACTTTGGCCATTCCTTTGCATTGAAACTCTATATAACAATGCTAATGCCATAATTGAAATTGATTCTAATAAAAGAAATCTAATCTAAGAACTAATCTAGGAGCTAAATTGGAAATTACAATCAATAAACAATATCTCAACAGATTTCCTTTGACCCATGGATTTAGGTTCCATTGGGTTGTCTTGACCCATTGGGTTGACCTGTGTCTTGACAGTGACGCCATTTTAAGTAAGAATAAAACAAGCTTAGTTGCAGTGTTAGATGTTGGTAAGTGGCCCACTTGCGGAACTAATAAAACCTAAGGGCTATTTGGATGTAGAGAAAAAGGTTGAGAATGTGGAGGTGGAGAAAATTGTCCCTAGTTCAAATTTGTACTTTGAAAGTTTTCTCCACAAAACTGTTCAAGTTCAAGTTTGTGTTGTAGATAGTTTACTCCTACTTTTTTTTACAGTCCACGCTAAAAATATGAACTCTGGACAGTTTTCTTCTTTTCTCATCCAAACATGTTGATTCGCCACCAAACAAAATATATGAGTATCACACGGTAACAACTTTCAATAAGAGCTACAATTTAAAAACTGAGAAACTTGAGAAACATAGCTGAAAATTAAAAACTGACTGCAGTAACTTAACTACAGAATTCAAAAGCATCCTTATCAAAATTAAAACACGAAAGAACTACTATTACAAAAATTCATACTAATATTACAAAAAACAAATACTGGTCATCAAGATTACATGTCACATTTCTCCTTTAGATACTATTCATAAAAAACCCAACCAATTGTCTCTCTCATTCTTATTAAAATCCTAGGATCTGTACCTTGAATTGATGATTCCTATCAAATATTAAGAAAAATGATTTGTATCTACACTGTGAATTCCATTAAAAGTAAATTTAGGATTTAGATGTAAATCTTAAAATTTGATTCCTGATGTATTGAATCGCACAATTCAGACAATCTGTTTCGATGAGAATAACTACAACTGAATGGCTATTTTTAGTAATTTTTTGACTTTTTTCATTCATTGTTTTAGGTATTTTTATTCTTAAGTGATTAACAACTGATTAAAGAAATCACTTACGATAAAAGTTTGTAGTATTTTTGGAAGGCTTTAGAGAAACAAGATTAGATTTGCAGACAGATCATTGGATTATAGGTATGGATTTCATCTTACATTCTTGTGAGATTTTTTTTTCCATCTTCTTCATAACTTACCTCTTTAATTCTAGTGATACATCCTTTGGATTATGCTTTTTGAATTCAAACAGAAAAATAATGCATCTAGTTTATTTTTTTAATCAATGTTAATGTTTTAAACATATTCAACTATTCACACATACATAATATATTTATTTTTTTGAAAATGAAAGTAATAATTGTAAATAGCACATAGATAATATATAACATATTAACATACGCCATTGATGTTCTTCCAATGATTGCATCATAGTCTTATTTGTAGCTCACGAGCCACATCGATGCTGCTATGGATGAGTTATGCATAACAACTATTTTTTTCTTGACTTTTACCTTTTTTAGTAAGATTTTTCATTCTTTTACAAAAAAAAGGATAGAAGATAAAAGATTACATTTTATTTAATGGCAACTGAATTTTATTGAAAGCTAAAATGCTAAAAGACATATATACTGAGAAGCAAACAAAACCAGCAAAAAAAAAAAAACAATCAGAAAGCTCAAAAAGAGGTCATTGAGGAATGTCACAACCCAAATCCGCTGCATGCCAACTCCCTCCTTGGCAAGACAATCGGTCATATCATTAGCTAATCTCTTCATATGCGAAAAGGATACGCTCAGCTTCAAAGCTAGGTGTATAAGCCGTGATGTCGCCAGCCTCCAAGGCAGCTTAGAAGAGCCCAATACCCAGGGGCAGAACGCGGGGCGGGGGGGATGGCCACCCCTGAAATTTGAAAAAGCCCCCTATTAACTTTAAAAAAATTTGCATTGGTCCCTCCAAGAAATTTTATATTTTCATAGTGGCCCCTCCAAGGCATATTTTCTGGTTCCGCCACTGTCGACACCCACTGGATAGCACAAGAGGAATCTCCCTAGTTCCTCCACAATAATATAAGAAAGAGTCAATCTAGCAGCTTGACAAAGACCAATTCTCAAAGCAAACATTTCACCTCATTCACAGAACATAAACCAGAATAGGCTGAGAAGGAATGGATGCTCGAAGACAAGTGATCTCTGATGATACCGCCGATAGCAGAAGGGCCCAGATTGCCCACAATGCTCCCATCGATATTGAATTCAAAAAAAAAAAAAGAAGGAGACCAAATCGATAGGATAGGAGCTCTAGAAAGGATAGGGAAGGCAGCTTCTTTCCAACTGGACACCATTGAATCTATCCAAATTCCTTCAAAGTTTGGTAGGTTAGAGACCCAAATTGCAACTTGAAATTTAATTTTATGTAGGACAATGTCCTCCTTAGAATACACCCCTTCAAAACATCTCAAATTTCCCTTCTTCCAAAGCACCCAAAGGTCCACCAAGAATACAACTTTCCACATAATCTTGCCCCTGACTGAACCTACCCCCGTCCTCCAAGCCTGAAACAAAGCTCCCAAAGAGTTGGGCAAGACCCAGCTATCGAACCATCCAAGAATGAAGGTCCAAACCAAGCGATCAAAGGAGCATGAAACCATCAAATGGTCCATTGATTTCACATCATTAAGACACATAGGGCAGCCATTCACACCTATCAAATTGCACTTCAGAAGTACAAACTAAATTAGCGAACCACGCAAAAACCACTACTTTCGGGGGACCTTAACTGAGAATGAACCATCAACCGATCCTGTCCATACCCTTCGGTCAGTCCCCACTACCGGAAGACAGACCTTATACAAAAGAGGAAAAAAGAGAGCATCAAGATGAGCTTCTTCCTCCTCCACAGGGTTTCTTCTCAAAATAGGACTCCAGGCAATATGACTAGCAGTGAACAGGTGGCTAACAACCAAAGCTGTCTAGTCAACAGCACATCCTACAATTCACTTTTCAATTCAATTAGATCCCTTGATTGGTTTTTACTATGAATTTGATTTTCATAACAACAGTTCCACTGTTAGCTAGATTTGACTCATCATTACAACAGTGATGCATCATCAAGTAGCTCTCTCAAGAAGAGAGGGCAGATTATGATTACAACAAAGAAAAATGCCTCCAATCAATTGCCAGCACCGCGAAGATTCACAAAGATTTCCTACAAACTAACATTTCACCCAAATTGCAGTTTAATCAAATACAAACATTTCAAAACCAAAACAAGCACAACTACGTTTCCAAAACCGCACCAATCCAAAACGTAATCAAATTCTCTTATCAGGCACAGATCAAGATCAGCTCACTTGTCTAATCAATTAACAACAACAAAATCTAGGAGGAGTATTTGATAAATCATGACTCAAAGTGAAATCAAGCCCTAGAAATCATCTAATGATGCAAATAAGCATAAGCTGTCGATCGATTTGTTCTTGTTTTGGAGAATGGAAAGGATCGAAAGAGCGCTTACAGAGAACGATAGGCCTTGGAGAGTGGTTTTCTACGCTTCGTCGTCAGAAATGGAAGTGACAATAAATGGTATTTATAGCATCACTGACTCTATTTCTCTCGGTAGAGTCCGCAAGGAGAGCTGTGCGTTTTTGACTGTGATGTGGAAAATAAGCCGATAATAAAATTTAAAAACGAGCTTCTAGATTTTTGATTTTGACATAGCAAAAGTAGCCGAGAGACCATCCTGTGCGTCCCACCGTATACGTCGGACAAACCTAATTCTCCAATTACCCAAAAGGTTTGACTAAACGGGTGCGGAACCTATTTTAGATTTTGATTCATAAATGGGTTCGGATCTGGAACCCAATTTAGGTTCCAATTCATAAACGAGTCCAATTCAGGGTCTATATAAGTTCGACCATTAGGCACGGGACCTGGCATATGAGACTTTAATGTTGTAAATTATACCTAAAATTAACAATTTTTTTTAATATTTTTATATATAATACTGGAGGTAGTAGACTTGATGCACTGTTACAAGTTAAATGATATACTTATTTTAAGAAAGATGAAGAATAAAGAGAAATTAGAATCGGTTTTAAACTAGATTTCAGTCCTCTAGGTGTATCCAGTTCCGGAACCAAATTCGAGTCTTCCTATTGGAACCAGGTTTGGAACTAACAAAACAAGTTTCGAGTCAAAACCGAAACCAGAATCGTTAATTACAAACGGGTTCGGGACCTGTTCCACTATGGTTCCGATCCGGAACCATCCCGTTTGCAACCCTATTGATACGTACACCTTCGTAGTAAAGTAGGTGGACCCCAAATTTAACATAAATCATAGTTTTTTCCAATGTTCACGATTTATATAATCTTATATATTTGTTTTTCATCAAAACATCAATCTAGTAGTGAAAGAAATTTTATTGGCGTGCAATTTGAAGATTAAAATAAAATAAAATTGAGCATTGAATTAGGAAGAAAAATAAAGTGGAGAGAGTTGGGAGTAAAAGCTTTTTTTTCTTTTCTTTTTTTTCCTTTATAAAAGTATTTTTTTTTGTCATTTTATGCTATTTTAGTACATCTTTTTTGTTATTTTGTGCAATTAAAAGTGTTTTTTTTTTTTTTACAATTCCCTCTCCTATCTTATCATTTTCTCGTGATTTCACACTCTATTTATTTTATCTTACTCCACGCTACAAACAAACACGGAAAGAGAGTGTTTATATGGGAATTTCAGTAGGTGAGTTCTATATAGGGCTGTCAAACGGGTCGTGTTAAAGAATTCGGGTTGCTGGTCAAACGAATTCGGGTTAGAATTACCACAACCCGAACACGACCCATTAAGAAAATGGGTCAAAAAATCAAACACGAACCCAATTCGTTTATTTAACGAGTCACCCTAACCCGTTAATTTTGAAAAAAATATTCATTAAACTTAAAAAAGAATTTTTTTTCTAAATCATGGAGCCATACTTTATGTTTTGAGGCTAGGCCCATTTTCTAAGTAAATGTTGTATCTCTTCTAATTAAGTGCACCTTCCACTGAACAAAAGTTATGTCACCCACACTTTGATTTTTTGCATGGTAATGTGATGCACACTTGGCAGTATGATTTTTTGGCGGGTTGTATCCGGTCGTAATGGGTTACCGGGTTTATTCGTTAACAACCCATTAATTTAACGGGTTAATAGGTCCGACCCATTAACGACACAAACTCATTAAGGGTCACCCAAACCCATTAATATCGTGTGGGTTCGTATCGTGTTAACGGATCGTGTGAAATTTTGACAGCCCTAGTTGTATATATCTTTTTAGTTTCTCTAGTCTAAAGCCTGCCAACTCGAAGCAATTCGGGATTGTTATGAATCCATCAATGGGACCCACTGATGGATTCATACCAGATATCATAGGATTAGAATCACATGGTTGAAGACCATTTAAATTTCATAAGTGGGCCCCAGCAAAGGACTATTGTAAGATGGATCAGATCTCAGATTCACCTAAGAATGATGGTGGTTTGGATCTTTTTGTTTATCGGGTAAGAGGTGGGTGGATCTGTGTATCACTGGCTCTGTCATGCGTCTGACAAGATTAGGCCTGTCGGGTGCCGGGATTAAGGACCACTGTAAATCAAGGACTGATCATGTCAAGCTCGTTTGATAACTTGACTAGTAAAGTCAAGTAAAGTTAAGTCATCTTAAATATCACATCAAAAGTACTTTTTTTCAAAACTCCTTCTAATTTTTCCAACAAAAAGTTAAAAAGTAACCACATTTATTAACTAAAAGACAAAAAAAAAACTCCATTTTCCATACCAAAAGTCAACAATATTCCATCCCAAATAACTAAAAATAAAACATCATCATAACCCACTATATATTTTATTCATACTTTTCATTTCACTTCACTCCACTTGACTTTAATAGTAAAATGCCAAACGGGCCTGCTGAAACTGATAAATATCAAGGATCATTACACATGTGTGTTATAAATTTTTTTTTTTTTTTTCTATCGGAGGGTTTCCAATTTTTTGGGCTGGACTAATCCCTCAAGGCCCAAAGGAAAGCCGGGTATAACCTTTGATTAATAGATCATGCTGATGGTGAAAAACTTATATGTATGTGTCTTCAAGATTTTTTTAAAACAATAAACCATGTGATGGTGCACTGCATTGGCTCCTAATTTTTGCCAAAGGGTTCCTATTCATAGGTGAGAAGAAAGGGTGCATCGCATGGCCACCGACCATCCAGATTGGTACACAATAAGGACATGTTTGTGCAGAAAGTTTTCTCGAGAAGCACAAGAAGATTTTTCTTATCTACATGAATATGTGGTATTCGGTGTAGATGGATTATCAAGGGAAAATGACCGAGAGTAGAAGTCTGACACGCCTTCGTTAGAACTTGGAAGTCCATTTCTGCATTTGCGATTTCTCTTCTACGGCCTTACACAAACAAGTCTAACTGTAGATTTCGGTTCAAATGATCAATGGCTACAAATTGAATAAGTGCTATGAATGTCCTCTTGAGATTTAACTTCCTGTGAACATTTCCCATCCACAGTCCTAGGTGCAGGCTTCACTAAGATGGATTAAAATTAGCATTTACAGGTAGCATCAACAGTTAATAAATTATAAGAGATTCGGTTCAAATGGTTTGATGAGAAATGAGATAGATAAATGACCAAGTGTTGCCCACCATCACCAACAAATGTACTGTGGATACGGACTGCAGCCTTGCACCCTAAACAGGATGGGCTTGGAGAAGCCATAACCGACGGGCCAAGCCCGTTGCCCACATAGTAACAAAGTGGTCTCATGGCTCTCCTTTTGAATGACAATTATGACTTGGATACGGTCCATGGGCTCGGTTTGGGCTAGAGAAAAATAGTTTTCAGGTCTGGGAAGTATGAAACTTTAGGATCCATATCCAAGTCCATCGTGGACCCTCAGCATGATTCCGAGCCCCCAGGCGAAATCTCGAGATCATAGAGGCCTCAAGTCTGAGAAAGGTCAGAGTGATAATATGACCTGTTAGGCCCATTTGACAATCCGCCTTCTGTCATTTCATTTCAGGCTCAGATGGATCATGCTGAACCCAGGTCTATTGAGACTCTAGACAAGGGCTCGGGTACACCTAGAAACAATCTTGAGACTTTTTTTTTCCTCACTGGCAAGGGAGTGATATGTCTTTGTGAAAGTGAGGTGTCCTGCCACTAAGTGATCAGTCGGTGAGTGCACGTAGGATTTACCGGCTGTGTCTTCTATTTCCGAGGCTTCTCCACCATTGTTCGGTGATTCAATCAAACATTATCATATGTATCTCATTATTCCAAATAAATGGATTTAATCAACCCCAATAAATTATTCATGCTTTTATACCTTGTTTCAATCCAAAGGTCCCTGTCATTGTCGAATTTGTATCGTAAATTTAAAAACTTTGCTAAATGATTAGTCAAGAAAGAACGTTGATTATCGATGGAACTTGTTTCAACTTAAGGCTCAAATTACAAACAAAGCACAAACAACCAAACATGTGAAAACACGAAGGGATGTAATCTAAGTTTATGATTAATGAAAATGTATCCCATCCAAAGAGCATGGGTTCATAGATTTTGCAATATGCAACATCCAACGATAAATGCGCAAATAATTATGTAAATGGGTGTAGACAATCTATTAAGTGATTTACTTTAACAATCGAGTCCATATAAACCATCAAATCAAAATCGTAAAGATAAACCAAATATTTTGGTAATCATTCCTTAATCTGATTTCAGTTTGTGATAAACTAGTTATGGGTACTTTGTATTAGACAATTATTCAATGAGTGGTGCTATTGGCACCACGAATTTTTTCTCTCCTCACCGCACTAGAAGACAAATTTTTTTTCCTAAACTACCCTTCCTCCCTCCTCCATCCTCCCTCTCTTCCCACCCTCCTCCTCCCTCCTTCCTCCCTCTCCCAGCCTCCACCCTCATCCCCCCCCCCCCCCAGTCGCCGGCGGGGAGAGAGCCCTGGCCAGCAGCCGGTGGCGGAAGCCCCAGCCGGCTGGCCTCCCTCCCCCTCTCCCTCTTCTTCCTCTCTCCCTCTTCTTTCCCTCTTCTCCCTCTCTCCCTCCCTCTCCTTCCCTCCCCCTCCCCTTCTTCTCCCCATTTCCCTCCCCCTCCCCCTCCCAGTCGCCAGCCCGGGGGGGGAGAAGAAGGGTAGGGGAGGGAAGGAGAGGGAGGGAGAGAGGGAGAAGAGGGAAAGAAGAGGGAGAGAGGAAGAAAGAGGGAGAGGGGGAGGGAGGCCAGCCAGCTGGGGCTTCCGCCGTCGGCTGCCGGCCGATCTCCCTCCCCGCCGGCGACTGGGAGGGGGGGGGGGATGAGGGTGGAGGCTGGGAGAGGGAGGAAGGAGGGAGGGGGAGGGAGAAGAAGAGTAGGGGAGGGAAGGAGAGGGAGGAGGGAGAAGAGGGAAAGAAGAGGGAGAGAGGAAGAAAGAGGGAGAGGGGGAGGGAGGCCAGCTCCCTCCCCGTCGGCGAGGGGGGGGGGGGAGGGGAAGGGAAGATGAGGGAGGAGGAGGAGGGAGAAGAAGGAGGAGGGAGAAAGGGGGAGGGGTAGTTTAGGAAAGGTTTTTTTTTTTCGCGGTGGGAAGAGAAAAAATTGTGGTGCCAATAGAGCTCCCCTTATTCAATTACCAAAACTCTTCTTGTCAATGGTTGGAGAAGTAGCCGAAATTGTTTTGGTCTGATGTTGATTATTCACTTAGTTGTGCATTTAGTAATCTTCCTCCCAAATTGCATTCACCCTTATCCTAGCTTCCAATATTTTCTACCCACCATCATCTCTGTCCCAGCTTCAGAAAAGTTCCGCCCCTGCCCAAGCCCAATATTGACTCCGTTGTCACACACCATAACTACTGGGTCTAATATTTCTCAAACTAAAACTCCACCACCCAATACATTCTGGACATCCTCTTCCTGATTTGTTAAGAAAGAAAGTTATCAAAATGCCAGATCATCAGGAGTTGGAAGCGTACCAAACTAGGGAGTTTTTTTTTTTTTTTCTCTTGGTAACCCAATCAAGGGGGCTGATACCCAAGAGAGGGCCCACAGACACACGGGAAAGTAACCCACTCCAAACTATGGAGTAGGTTCCAAGACTTGATAGAGTTATGAGTGGCAACAAATGCGTATATTTTAAAGGTTACTGGGGTGCAAATAGGATTATAGCATTGACTATGATGAGACTGGTTCTAATTGCAAAAACGACCACCAAACTAAACATTTATTCCATAATTTGCGTAACTAAATAGAATATGAGTCCAGAAATAAAGAACAGGCAGCTCAACTTGCAACAGGAGCAAACAGTATAAAAGGAAAGAGTCCTCTGTTATTAGGCCCTGTCTCAATCAGCTTCCCCATTTTCTGATCGTATATGACACAACCATTGCGAGAAAAATGACACAATGCAGTTATTATTATTAATAAAACGACCAACAGAAGGCAAATTAGTGGAGATATGAGAAATGATGTATTTTGCTTAATGGAGAAACCCATAGCAAAAAAGGAAGGTTGTATCATTTATTGCACAAAAAAGCAGGCATTTAAGCCAACGAGACATGGGAGAGCCACTTGACACGAGAAATATTCTGCTGTGCAAGGTTCTCATAAGAACCACACATCTGAATGTCATGTGGTATGGCTTAGATGCACGGTTCTTATGCAAACTGTGTAGGAGAAAATCTTCCCTTTAACACCGATGAAATAAGATGATGTAGCATTGTACGATCTTTTGGTTGATTATTATGATGTAGCATGATATGATCTTTTGGTTGATTATTGGATAACTTGATTTAGAGAATTCTAGGCTTTATTTCCTAAAGATGTAAAAAAAAAAAAAAAAAAAAAAAAAAAAAACCCTTCAGTAGAAAACAAGAAGAAGGGAGAAAAGGAAGAATAATGAAAGAGAATGAATGGTATGGTTGTGGTGGCTAGGGTTCATTGACCACAACCACATATAGTTTATTAAATTTCTCGTAATTAGAAAAAACGACTTGCAAGCAAATTTTTTAGATTTATATATTTATAAATAGGTCTTGCTCTATCTCATACACTTATCCTCAAGCTAGTGCACATGTATATTCATTACGCTTGTCTTAGACAAAAGATCATTCAATTGTTTCTAGTTATTGCTTTTATGAGGAAGTCTACAATCTAATAATTTATACTTATGTGAGCGATACATCTTCTTTTTCGATATTTTCTCTGAAGAAGTAGCTGTCAACTCCCATATGCTTTGTTCGCTTCGGATACACTAGATTTTTGGAAAGCTTTATTGCAGATCTACTATCACAGAGTAGAGTCATAGGTTTATCAATGCTTAAAGCATAATTCTTCCAGCAACATCCTAACAACTCATAACCTTCATGAGCTATAGTTAGATACTCAACTGCAGAACTTGATTCTGCAACCACCATCTCTTCTTTGCCATTTCATGAGACACAAATCTTCACTAACAATAATGTAGAACTCCATAGTTGACCCTTTATTTCTTTTGGATCCAGCCCAATCAACATCAATATATGCTTCCACTTTCACGTGCCCATAAGATGTATATAAGATGCCTTACCCTTTGCACCTTTTTAAGTATTTGAGAATTCTGTGAACTGCAGTCAAATGATACGTCCACGGGGAATTAATTGGGTTGGTTTACTACTTACATCATATGAGATTTCAGGCCTTGTGATGGTCAAATAAATTAACCTTCCCACGTATTCTGTTGTGATCTATCATCATAAAGTAGTTCCTCACTTTGAGATTGTAGACCATGATTTTGTTCAGTTGGAGTGCAAGTTGTTTGGCCCCTAACATCCTTATTAATTCAAGAAGATCCAGCATATACTTACGTTGTAATGATGACAATTCCTTTGTTACATCTGTCAACTTCAATTCCAAGAAAGTGCTTCAATTTTCAGAGGTCATTGATTTGAAACGCTTCACAAATAGCTCTTCTCACATCCCGGTCCTGAATTACCATGGCCTGAGGCAATCTCCGAGGTGAGATACACGTACTCCCGTGTGATAATTCCTGTCGCGAGTCAAATACAATCACACACAGGAGGTAAACCAATTCCACTCGTGAGTCTAGCTCACTTGAACCAATTAAAACATTTCAATTAAGCGGAATCTATAATTACAAAATGAATATCATTTCCCCTTCAGTCCATTTAAACATTCAAGTTTAATACAAACGAACTTTTACAAACGTGTACGTTGTTAACAAAAGAGGGTCTACAAGAAACCCTATACAACATTACCAAAAGTATAATCAAAATATAAAAGAAGATCATAGTGTGACCACACAAAAGAAGTTAGTCACACCCTAACTATAAGCCCTCACAAGTGTATAGTACCCTATGAAGGAGGAGAATCTACAATTGCCCAACATCGGGTCACTCCTCTAGTCCTGGAGGAACCTCTTAGGTACCATCCTCTCCCTCCTGGACCTCTTCAAGGTCGGGAGCTGCATCTGTGCTTATGACACCAAGAGTACTACCTCAAATACGACGAATTGGCAAGCATAGGCAATTAAAAGGAAATACATAATGTTTCAAGTGAATTTAAATGAGAATGGATTTATAAAACATTAAGTATAAAAGAAAGACTGCTAATTAAACTAAAATAAATTAATACATGTTCTTGAGATCAATAAATACTAATAGTGACAAATGGCGACTACATTAAGCTCATCCTCTCGAAAGAGAGCAAATCTAGTTGGGATGTCACCAGCGGCCCGGCCAAAGGCTAACTGGCTACCTGGTTCTGGAGTTCCAGTGCTCCAGATGACATACTGCAGTTGTTTCAAATAAACTAAACCAAGTTTATCCCCATCGGGTATCACAAGGTCGAAGCTAAGTAGTGTCGACTCAATCAAATTAATTAACAAATCGAATTTGTTCACAAATCGAATCGAATAACATATTCAATGATTGGACACTTGTTCAATTCTAATTTCCTTAGTAATATCAAATAATTGTATAGCTATTGGATATCAAATAAGAAAGAAGATGATGAAATCAATATAATAAGCTATGTAACTGTTTATCAAATAACATTGTAGATAGAAATCTTCATTTTCAATATACGAACCAATATTCAAATGACATTAAAACTTTACTAACCATTTTATTATCCACATAACCCATAGTTATCCCATACAAGATTAATTGAGAAAATCAATACGTTGCTATTTACTTGGTCTCACAAATGATGAAGTTATATTGACTCTCTAAATTAATCTCCATGGCTTAATAATAGATTAGCGATTTCTGATGATGCCAAAAAGGATAAATTCGGACACCACCGGTCAGATAATTAATGCTGTGCAATAATTGAGGAGAGATGAGAGATTTATAGTGGTTCGGTCAAGCGTGACCTACGTCCACTTAAAAATGGTGATGTTTGATATATGTAGAGAGTTACAGATATGAGAAAGTAAGGAAAAAACCATTCCCTCTCAAGTGATGAGGGGGCTCTATTTATAACTCTTCCCCACCAGGTGGGGATGCGATCAGTTCAACGTCTCTTTGGAGCCTCAGTCGTGTCCTTGAGGATCGAGCCAGGTGGAAGGCAGGTGAGATCCTCTCCGTGAGACTGGGTAAATGCAGGTGAGGGGAGGACTTCGTCGCGATGACTTGGAGCCTGAGGTGACGAGGCTTCGTTTAACAAAACCCGGATCTCAACGGGGCTATTCTGGCCTGACCCATGATCCTAGACGGACCGGGTCACTTGGACCTGACTCATTACCGCGATCCGGATTGGGCTTGACTCATCATTTGCCCCCTCAATGCCCCGTGCTCAAATAATAATATTTTTTTTTTTTGAAAGGGGGCATTGATAAATTCCAACTTCGTCTCTCTTGACAAATTTTCTTCTTCCCGATTTTAACCTTGCTTGCTCCTGTAGATTTGTATTTCGGAGAGTCCTCCCGGCTTGGGTTACTCTTCTTTGAAAACTCTGGCTATAAAATAAGCCCTAGAGCATGATTTCTTCAAAAGAAAGAAACTTGGTTCTGCAGAAAAAAAACCATTGGGAGAGAAGAAGATGGTGGCAAGCGGCAGGGTAGGCACTGGCGTTGGCGTTTCCGGCGATCCCTTAATAGGTGAGGAGGATGTGGTTGTCCCTGCGATGCTGGGCCATGGGCGAGGAGAGAAGGAGGAGATGGGCGAGGAGGAGGAGATGGGCACCGCGGGCAGCGCACTAGCAGCGCTGGGCGAGGGGGCTGCCGCGGGCGAGGGAGGCGCAGGCGAGGGGGCTGCCTCGGGCGAGGGAGGAGCAGTGGGGCCCCCCTGGGCGAGCAGCCGCGGCGAGGGAGGCTCAGGCGAGGGGGCTGCTTCGGGCGAGGGCGCTGCCGTGGGGCCCCCCTGGGCGAGCAGCCGCGGCGAGGGAGGCTCGGGCATCGCGGGCGGCGCGCTGGCAGCGGGCGAGGGGGCTGCCGCGGGCGAGGAGGAGATGGGCGGCGTCGTGGGGCCCCCTTGGGCGAGCAATAAGGGCGAGAGGCCTGGCCATTGTTGGCGATGCCGGCCTGATGGGCGTGCATGCCTTGGGCGAGGGCCCCTTGCGGCGAGGCATGGAGGGCAAGGCCGAGGCCTGGCGGGGCGAGAGCCTACGGACTGGGGGTCTACTGAGCGAGGGTGAGGAGGTTCAGGGGGAGCGTACTCTTTCACAAGCGATCAGGACCGAACCGGAAGTGGGTCACAGCACCTCTCGTTCAGGTGTCGCAGCAGGCAAGGGGTCACGAGACCTTGCATCGGTCTCCGCAGCGAGAGAAAAATTGCGTCCTCGTCCCAAGAAATACCAAGGGAAGGTCATCGCTGAGGACGACGGGTCCAAAGTAAGTACAATTTTCAGCATTTTTAGGACAGGAGGTGACATCTCCCGAATCATTACTTCGTACCGCATTCCGCCCATGGTGATGTGTCGTCTTGCTGAAAAAGATGAGCCAGCTTGCGACAGCTCCTCAGGTGAGATCCTCATTTATGAGGAGATGCTCGAGGCCGGGCTGAGATTCCCAATGTCTTCTTCCATCTGCCGGATTCTTCACTATTTTTCTTTAACCCCGGGGCGTCTCGTGCCCAACGGCTGGAGGGCTTTGCTGGGTTTTCTGGCGTTGTGGAGGAAGGTGAATGGCCAGGATGCCTCTCCAGTTGAGTTTCACGCCGCTTACAACTTGACAGAGTCTCCTGCCCCAAATAGGGAATGGTATTATCTCACCTCCAGGGGATGTAAGCTTCTTACAGGGATGCGTTCCAACTGTCACAGCTGGAAATCTCGTTTCTTCTTCATAGGTGGCGAGTGGGCTTCACAAGCAGATCAGGCTTTGGTGCCCACACGATGGATTGGCGCCAAGAGACTGGGTACGTCTCCCTGCTCACTTCTCCATACTTATATATATGTATATATATTGTTCTTCTAGGCTCACCGTTTCTCCGCAGATCCTCCCATACTCTCCAAGGATCAAGAGGCGAAGCTGCAAGCGGTGAGGGATCATCCAGAGAAAGACTTGGGAGCTCTTATTCCCAAAGAAAGCAGTAAGGCCAGTGGACCTTCTCCGGGCTCTTCTTCAGGACCGTCATCAAAGAGAAAAAGTAAGTTAAATCTGCTTTGGCCATAATCTTAAACATTATCTGATGTGTTGTATCCATGTCTCACTTGCCAATACTTCTCTTAATAGGCACGGAGGTAAGCAGAGAGATGATTGGAGCCCGCTTTTCGACCCGCTTCTCGGATAGGGGTACCCCTCCTTCGAAGGTGGCGAGAACAGGCGATGTCTCACCAGGAACCTCTCTATTAGCTTCTCGCACTGAGCCCCGAGTGTCTCCTACTCGAGTGGTTTTACCTGTGATATCTCTTCAGGCAGGGATCTCCTCCGCTAAGACTGTTGTCTCGCAGCCTTCCTCTTCAGCCACACTTCCTGTCCCTCGGCTATGTCCTCCACAACCGGGTACTTCTACAGGGGCGCCCACCGGGACCGGTCCCAGGCGGGGTCGTTCGTGGGAGATGCGGGATAGACTAGGGAAATATGTGCTGGCGCATGAGGTCTCTCGGTTAACGCCTTGGGCACCGAGGGGGTCATTGACTCATTTGTAGAGGGTCTGACTCAGGTGAAGTTCATTATTTATTTTTCTTCAGATTGTTACCCCTTCATTTCTTTACAACTGTCTCACTTCTCGTCTCTTACCTTTTCAGCTTTCCACAGCATCCATCTGCTTGTTGTCGCGAGCCCAGTCTTGTGGTCAGATGAGACGGGAGAAGGAGGCTATGCGGCTAGAGCTCTCCACTGCTCGAGAGAAGATTATTGCTCTGGAAAGCCGCTGGTAGGATTTCTGCGACCGATCTTGCTGCGTCCCGAGAGAGGGTAAGCGAGCTTGAGACCGGGCTTTCAGCAGCCAATAAGAGGGCGGCCGAGGTAGAAGATGAGCTTTCAAAGACCTGCGAGAAGGCTTCGCTCACCGAGGCTGAGCTTACGAAGACCCGCGAGAGGGCTTCGCTCAGTGAGGCTGAGCTGATGAAGGCCCGCGAGAGGGCTTCGCTCAGTGAGGCTGAGCTTGCTCGAACCCTTGAGAAGGTGAGGCTCAGAGAAGTTGCTGTAGAGGCAGAGATGAGGGCAGCGTCTGAGAGAGCTTCTCAAGCTGAGAGGGAACCTGCAGATTGGCATTGCGGATGCCTTCATTGATGGCTACGAGGAGCTTCGAGGGAAGATTTCGGCCGCCTTTCCAGACATTGACATATCAGGCTTTGTGCCGATGGAGGCGCCTGATGATGGTGGTAGCAGCTCTGGTGATTATGAGGACGATGAAGAGGAGGATTATGAGGAAGGGGATGAAAGTGATTAGTGTACAGGGATTTTATGGGTAGGTAGCTTGACTTTTGTAAAGGCAGCATAAGCCTGATTTATGCAACTTTTGGTAATAAAAGTAATTTTATTTATCCATCCATTGTTTTGCAACATTAAATGAAATAAAAAGTGCAAACCTAAGTCCTTTAACAAAAACCCTAATTCACCCTCCTAGACCTCTTTACTGGTAGTACTTCTTCAAGTGTTCTGCATTCCACGGATGGGGTAAGACCTTTCCTTCAGAGTTCTGGATTCTATAGGTGCCTGGTCTCACCACTTCTATTATGAGATACGGACCTTCCCAATTCGGTCCTAGCTTTCCTTCCCGAGAGTCCTTCGTAGCGAGAATCACCTTCTTGAGGACTAGGTCTCCTGGTTGGAAGGAACGGGGCTTCACTCTCGAATTGTAGTACTTGGCCATGCGTCGTTTGTACTCCGCATTACGGACCACAGCCATTTCTCTTGCCTCCTCTATCAAATCGAGGGTGAGGCGGAGTCCTTCTTCGTTGGTGGCAGGGTCGTATTGGTGGACCCTTAGGGAATGTACCCCTATCTCGACAGGGATTACCGCCTCAGTCCCAAAAGCAAGAGAGAAAGGGGTTTCTCCTGTAGGAGTCCGCGGAGTTGTCCTGTAGGCCCATAATACTCCTGGAAGCTCATCAACCCACAGACCTTTTGCTCTTTCGAGCCTTGTCTTGAGGTTGCGCAGGACTGTCCTCACCATCACCTCTGCTTATCCATTTGCCTGGGGGTGTGCCGGGCTGGAGTGAGGTTGTTTTATGTGAAGGTCGGCGCAGAAGGAGTTGAAGAGCCTGTTGTCGAATTGACAATGGCATTAGGTATCCCGAAGCGACAGACCAGGTTTTTCCAGACGAAATCCTTCACCTTGTAGTCTGTTATCTTCGCTAGGGGTTCCGCCTCCGCCCATTTTGTAAAGTAGTCGATGGCGACCACTATGAACTTGCACTGGCCTCTACTCAAAGGCAGGGGGCCCAAAATGTCGATGCCCCACTTGGAGAAAGGCCACGGGCTGAGGATGGTGGTCAGCTCTTCTGGTGGCTGCCGCGTCACAGTGGCGAAGCGCTGGCATTTGTCACACCTCTTGGCGAGGTCCTTGGCATCTTTCAACATGCTTGGCCAAAAGTACCCTTCCCTAAGCGCTTTATGGGCGAGGCAGCGTCCTCCCGAGTGATTTCCACAAATCCCCTCATGAATTTCCCTGAGGGCATAGTCAGCCTCTTCTGGGGAAAGGCAGCGCAGCAACGGTAGGTTGTAACCCCTCTTGTAGAGAACTTCCTGTAGGATTGTGAACTTAGAAGCTCTCATCCTCAGTCTCCTAGCTGCAAGATGGTCATCTGGCTCAGTGCCCTCTTAGAGGAAGGCTTTTATAGGGGTCATCCAATTTGGCTCGTCGCCTTCTGATGCACAGTTGATGTTTCCGATCACTACATCTAGCTTACTCTTCTCCAACTGATGCCCGATGAGTGTCGGTTCTGCAGATGAGGCCTCCAATGATGAGGCGAGCCTGGCGAGTGCGTCGGCGGCAAAATTTTCTCCCCTAGGAATGTGAGAGAGCTGAAAATATTGGAAACTTTTGATTATTTCCTTCACCATGCTGAGGTAATCTTGCATTCTTTCCTCCTTTGCTTCGAATTCGCCGTTTACTTGATTCACCACCAGTTGTGAATCGCTGTAAGCGAGAACAGATTTGGCATCCATCTCAATCGCCAATTTAAGACCAGATAGGAGGGCCTCATACTCGGCTTCATTGTTTGAGGCAATGAAGTGGAGCTTCACTGCATATTTGATGGATGTACCATCAGGACTTATTAGGATTAAGCCAGCTCCGCTTCCCTCTGTGGTTGCTGAGCCATCAACGTAGAGTTTCCAGGCTGGTAGTGGCGAGACATTGGACCTCTCAGGAGGTACTTGGGCACTTTGGAGAGGTTCTTCATTCACAGATGGAGAGGCCTGCGAGCCCTGTGGGGGAGAAGCTTGGGCGCCCAGAGATGAGGTGGAGAGCTGGGCGCCCGTTGAGGGAGAGGAGAGCTGGGCGCCCAGAGGTGAAGTGGAGAGCTGGGCGCCCAGTGTGGGGGAGGAGAGCTGGGCGCCCAGTGTGGGAGAGGAGAGCTGGGCGCCCGTTGACGGCTGGGCGCCCCGAGGTGAGGTGGAGAGCTGGGCGCCTGTTGGGGGAGAGAGTTGGGCGCCCAGTGTAAGCAGAGAAGGATCCTCAGTTTGTTCTTCAGCATATGTAAGTTCAGCTACAAAGTCTGCCAAAGCCTGTGCTTTGATGGCAGGCCTCGGTTGATAGTGAATGTCGAACTCACCAAGCTCCACCGACCACTTAGCCAATCTTCCAGCAACATCATGTTTTGCCAAAACTTTTTTCAGAGGTTGATCCGTGATGACAGTGACTGTGTGGCTCTGGAAGTAATGACGTAGACGCCTCGTAGTAGAAACGAGGGCGAGCGCTAGTTTTTCCAATTCGGAGTATCTGATCTCTGCCCCTCTGTATGCTCTGCTCACATAGCAGATTGGTTTTTGTACGCCACCATGATCTGAAATGAGGACAGAGCTTACTGCTGAGGGAGAAGCAGAGAGGTATAAATACAGCACTTCCCCAGGTGAAGCATGTGAGAGGAGAGGAGGTGTGGCCAGGTATGCCTTAAGCTTTTGGAAAGCCTCCTCAGCCTCAGATCCCCATTCAAAAGTTTTCCTCAGAATTTTGAAGAAGGGCAAACACTTATCTGCAGATTTGGAGACGAACCTGTTGAGCGCTGCAATTCTCCCATTGAGGCGCTGCAGCTCCTTAGTTGATGATGGCGACCTCATATCCAATATGGCCTTGATTTTGTTGGGGTTCGCCTCAATCCCCCTCTGATTGACCATGAATCCCAAGAACTTTCCTGATCCAACGCCAAAAGCGCATTTCTCGGGATTCAGCTTCATGTTGTAGGTCCTAAGAACACTGAAGGTCTCTTGAAGATGACCGATGTGATCTGCTGCAGCCAAGCTCTTCACTAGCATGTCGTCGACATACACTTCCATCGTTCGCCCGATCTGGGAGTGGAACATCCTGTTCACCAGGCGCTGGTAGGTTGCTCCAGCGTTCTTTAGCCCGAAGGGCATAACCCTGTAGCAGTAGGTGCCCTTCGGAGTGATGAAGGATGTTTTTTCCTGATCTGGAGGGTGCATGCTAATCTGGTTGTACCCGGAATAAGCGTCCAGGAAGGAAAGAAGCTCGTGTCCCACCGTGGCGTCGATGAGGAGGTCGATCCTGGGCAACGGGTAGCTATCCTTCGGGCATGCCTTGTTGAGTTCGCTGAAGTCTACGCAGAGGCGCCACTTCCCATTTGCTTTGGCCACCATCACCACATTGGAGAGCCATTCAGGGTACGCGACTTCTCTGACTGCCCCGGTGTCCATCAGCTTTCCCACTTCCTTCTCTATTGCTTGGGCCCTTTCAGTGGAGGCGCCCCTTAACCTTTGCCGAACAGGTTTGTGGAGAGGGCTGACATTGAGGTGATGGGTGGCGACGGCTGGGTTGATCCCTTCCAGATCAGCATGTGACCATGCGAATATGCCCATATTATCCCTCAGAAAATCTGTCAATCGGCCAACCAGAGCTTTCGGGAGTAAAGAGCCAATATACACCTTCCTCTCTGGATGTTCCTCATGCAAGATTATAGGGGTGAGTTTTTCAACTGGCTCCCCTCTTTCTGTGGTGGCCTCATCTCTTGGGTCCAAGAGCTCCACTTGCAGCGCCTCCTGCGTCATCTTGGCCTTCATCGAGGTGATGTAGCATTCTCTTGCTGCTACTTGGTCTCCTCTTACCTCCCCTACTCCATTCGGGGTTGGGAAGCGGAGGATGAGATGATATGTGGAAGGGACGGCTCTCAAGGAGTTAAGAGTGGGTCGCCCCAGGATGATGTTGTACGCTGATGGACAATCTATCACCAGGAAATTTGACCATTGTGGTGGAGGTTCGGGGGGCTGTTCCGGCCGTGACCGGTAACGTGATGGCCCCCAAAGGATACACCTTTTCCCCCGAGAAACCGATGAGAGGAAACTTGACTGGTTGCAATCTCTCTCGGCCCAACTTCAGCTTATCATAGGCTTCCACAAATAAAATATCTGCGGAACTTCCACTGTCAACCAAGATCCTGTGCACCTGGAAATTGGCGACGGTCATAGAGAGCACCAGAGGGTCGTCATGAGGGTGCTGGATGTCCTCTAGATCTTTATCCGAGAAGGATATAGTCTCATCAGTGCTGTGCCTCGACGCTTTTGAAGGGCGTGGTTCATCAGGATGCCTCGCCTTTCTGGCATAGGCTTTCATGGCGGAGAATGACTCCGCTGATCCTCCAGAGATAGTACGAATTTCTCCAATAGGGTGCTGATTTTCGACGTTATGAGGCTGTGGCGGCGCCTGCCCCCTACCGGCAACATACTGGCGCAGGTGTCCCCGCTGGATCAGATCTTCAATCTGCCTCTTGAGGTCGAAGCAATCGTCAGTATCATGGCCGTGATCGCGGTGGAAGCGACAGTATTTGGTCATATTCCTGCGATGTGATGGAGCTTTCATTTTTCCCGGCCATTTTATTGCAGGATCATCTTGAATTTCCAGTAGAATGTGCCCTACTGCAGCATTGAGAGCTGTGAAAGCTTGTTGGTTTCTCTGCGGAGCAGGGAAGGGTCGGTCTCTCGGGGGGCAGGACCGAGTCGGTCTCTGGCAGGTATCCTCTCGGTTCTGCTCCGCTTATTGCTGGGTTCCTTCTTGTCGTCTCTATCATGTTTTCCTTTATCCGCCACTCTGGATGACTCGCCCCGCCTGGCCCTAGTAGCGTCCTCCGCATTCATATATTTCTGGGCTTTCGCCAACAGCTCCGTCATGTTCTTTGGTGGGCGCTTCATTACTGAGAAGTAGAAACCCGATGAACGGAGGCCTCCCAAGAAAGCAGTCATGGTCACCTTGTCATCGGGTTCTTCCACCTGAAGTACCTCCTCGTTAAAACGAGTGAGGTATGCCCTGAGGCTCTCATTACTATCCTGCTTTACACTCAGCAGGTGTGTGGGTGGCTTTTGATGGCGGCGTCCTCCAATGGAATGTGATACGAAGGACCTGCTTAGTTCTTCGAAGGTGGCGATGGAAGCTGGGGCGAGATTGGAAAACCACTGTCGGGCGGAGCCCTTCAGTGTGGTCGGGAATGCTCTGCACATGATCTCATCAGCGATATTGTGCAACTGCATCACGGTCTTGTAAGTTTCCAGGTGATCCAGTGGATCCTTCCTTCCATCGAAGGTCTCCATGGACGGCATTTTGAACCTAGGAGGAAGGGGGTAGTTTACTACATCAGACTTGAACGGGGTGTTCGTTCGTCTGACGAGATAATCTACCGTCTCTGGGGCCTGCGCCCTCACAGCATCG
This sequence comes from Litsea cubeba, assembly GCA_012931725.1. Classification (NCBI taxonomy): domain Eukaryota; kingdom Viridiplantae; phylum Streptophyta; class Magnoliopsida; order Laurales; family Lauraceae; genus Litsea; species Litsea cubeba. The sequence continues at coordinate 21,216,879 of CM022953.1, read as the reverse complement.
AAGACGTCCCCGATTTGATTCTGCATCTCTTTAAATTTTTCCTCCCATTGATTATGGGGTTCGCTGGAAGGACCAGGGAGATTGCTTTCCTCCCCCACTGTGTTATTTTCACTTCCCCCTTCTTGGAAGTGGGAATCATCAGCCGGAGGTTTTGCAAACTGGGCTCCACCTGGAGGTGGAGGCACTGCATAATAAGCATGACCTTGAGGACCAGCCAGGCTCGGGCCAGGTGGGGGGTCCAAGGGAGCGCCGGCAGAGGCATCCTGGGCACGATGGAACTGCATCATCGGGGGAACTCCTCGACCCTGGGCGCCATAGGGATGGGCGCCCAGGTGATGGAGAATGGGCTGGGCGCCCATAGGAAGTCCTCTGCCCTGGGCGCCCAGGGGATGGGCGCCCGGGTGAGGCGCTCCGTTTCGCGGAGCAGTCGGGCCCCGCGGGCGCGTCGCCTCCTACTGCTGTATCCCACCGAATGGCGCTCCTCCCTGCCCTGCGAGCATAAGCTGGAGGATTTGCTGGTTTTGAGTCACCAGCTGCTGCATGGTCTCCATCATCTGCTGTGGAGAGGGAGTAGGAGCGGGAGTAATCGGGACAGGATTACCCGGTGGAGGACCGTTCTCTCCCTGTCTGGGAGAGTTTGGTTGAACGGTAGGACCCGGACCCGTAGTTAGGCCAGGGTTGTCCTCTCGTCGTACAGATCTCGTGCTGATCACCATGATTCTAAAAAGGGGTTTGAATTTTTCCCGGATTCCCACAGACGGCGCCAAACTGATGATGCCAAAAAGGATAAATTCGGACACCACCGGTCAGATAATTAATGTTGTGCAGTAATTGAGGAGAGATGAGAGATTTATAATGGTTTGGTCAAGCGTGACCTACGTCCACTTCAAAATGGTGATATTTGATTAATGTAGAGAGTTACAGATATGAGAAAGTAAGGAAAAAACCATCCCCTCTCAAGTGATGAGGGGGCTCTATTTATAACTCTTCCCCACCAGGTGGGGATGCGATCAGTTCAACGTCTCTTTGGAGCCTCAGTCGTGTCCTTGAGGATCGAGCCAGGTGGAAGGCAGGTGAGATCCTCTCCGTGAGACTGGGTAAATGCAGGTGAGGGGAGGACTTCATCGCGATGACTTGGAGCCTGAGGTGACGAAGCTTCGTTTAACAAAACCCGAATCTCAACGGGGCTATTCTGGCCTGACCCATGATCCTAGACGGACCGGGTCACTTGGACCTGACTCATTACCGCGATCCGGATTGGGCTTGACTCATCAATTTCCATTAGGCTAATTATAAGGTCGAAAGGGTCCACTTAAAAGGGCATAATTCTAAACGGATCTAATTCTCTATGGAATAGGGGTGTGCACCCTAATTATTCGCTAGGAGTGGTTAAATAGGCTTTTAAGAGTGATAAACCCACTCGCAAAATGGGTTAAAAGAAGCCTAAAAATGAGCTTCAGGTTTGCTCGAGCGGATCCTAGTTCGCTCGAGCGGACCCCATCCAAAGAGCAGGTCGCTCAAGTGCACCCATTGGTCGCTCGAGCTTGGGTCTCAATAATAGGTTCGCTCGAGCAAACGGTCCAAAATTCTTCTTTTCGGGATTTCTTCCTCTTGTTTCCTTCCAAACCATTCTATCATTAATACCTAAAATAAATGGAGCCTCCATACTCCCAACATAACATTTATTTATCTCCTTCTTACTTCCATCCATTCAATTCCATGATCACAACATTCATTTATTAAATGACTAAATCATTAAAATCTAACTTTTATAATTTCAAAAGCAAACATCATTATGTAAATCACATTTAAAGTCTATACTTGCCTCAATTAGAGCTTTCCGAGTCCTTTTCACTCAAATAGCTCAAAAGCCCCAAAAAACCCCAAATAAACCAAACCCTAATCAAAGAAATCCATGAAAGAGGAGATGAGAATGCAATGCATGTTAACCACAAGCCTCATGGCTCTATTACAACTCATTTAATTCAAAAATACAACTTAAAAGAGGTTTGGCTCCTATCTCTAGCAAGAATTTCGAATTTGAAGGAAATAAGAGGTGATGAATATGGGTTCTTGTCCACAAGAGAAGAATGGAGAAGATGAAGGAGTTCCAAATCCTTAATTCTCAAGGCCCATGAACTCTCTTTGTAGAGATTGAAGAAGAGAGAAATGGAGAGGAGTGAAGGAAGAGATGAAAGGAATGAGAAGGAAGGGTTGTTTGGGTTTATAAAGGGATAAGGTAGACCCTTTTTGCATATAAGTCCACTAAACTCTTTTATATTTTAATTTGGGTCAAATGAGGGCCCACTAAATCAGTGGTTGCTCAAATGTGGTTGGGTCGAATACAAAAGTTGGCGTGCTCAACGAGATACACGCGTTGGTACTAAAATGACGTGCAAATGATGCAAAATGCAAAATTCGATAATTACGAGAAAGCCCTTAACTTCACTTAACCGAGTCAAACCAGTCCTAACTCATCTCATCTAGACTTAAGACCCAACTAACTCAACTCACAAGGATTAATTAACACTAATTATCATAATTAGTAACTAAGCATTTTTAATTTGATTAAAACACGATTAATTAGTACTAAACAAGGTTATATTGGGTCGGGGTGTAACAGCTCTTCATGTTCTTAATTCCCCCATCGTCAGTGCAGTCATACACGATCAACATTACTATTTTAACACATTTTCTTCTCACAAGCGCTATATGATTTGCATGACATCCCTTCTATCCATATATAACCATAACCTTATTAAATCTGTTGTGATTGCTTTACAAGGATCAAAATAGTGGTAGCGGTGGGGTGTAGCGGCAAACCACCAAAACTTTACGTAGCGAGCGATACATAGTAGCATAGCGGTGTAAATCGAAAAAGTGATAAAAATATTTAAAAAAGAATATAAATAAATCCAAATATTGGAAAATGTTTAAAAAAATGATGCAAAGAAACAAGATGAAAATATTGCAAGGGCTTTGTAGGTTCCGCCGGCTGCAGAAACAAGACGAAAGAAGGAAAGCACACCCACCATCGTTGCCAAACGTTGGCGCCATGCATGATTGTGATCATCGCCATTGCCGCTTGCAACGCCACCCCCATTTGGCTAGTCGCACGCCAGCTAAAAGTCTGCCTTGGCGGACGAAACAACAAGGAGCAGCGCCCAGCTAACTGTCTAGTGTTTGCCTGACATATCTGGGCCCGACCTACAAGAAGATTCAGTTGACTTGACCCTACCCACAACTAGAAGAGCCTATGCATCCAGAAAACAGAGAAGGGGCATAGTCTGCAACGTGCTGAGTCAACATAGCGCCAGTGAAGCATAGTCAATAGAGGGACCAGATCAAGGGAAGAAACTTGTTTATGCAATATCAGGGCCATCCAAACTCAATTGAAAATATTTTTCACATGTATGCTCGTAGGCGACTAAATCTGCAGGTAGGTGCATAGATTGAGGCAGATTTGATTAGAATGGACAACAAACTGAAGTTATTTTCTTTTTAAGGTAATTCAGCAAGTCAAACAAAAATTTGTGGAAGACCTGCATGGAGTCATACCACTTGGGTCACGAGTTGTGAGATAAGACTTGTACTGAAAGCAGATAGCACTGGAAGACCTTGCAGTAAAACCAAAGTGGACAGTGAAAGCCAAAAGAACGCTCTACGCATTAAAGCAATCAGTAGAAGATGGCATGATTGATTGATTGTTCACATAGACATAGACAAGGTGAAGTTGGGACACTTTTACAATGCTGTTTATAAAACAGAAAACTCACGACTTCAACTCTTGGAGAAAAAAAAAAAAAATGATAGAATGGAGCAAGGTAAGCCATCTATCTTAAAATATTTCCAAAAAATGAAGTCCAAACAAGCCCTTAAACAATATATATTGGACTGAAAGGAGTCAGAGCTAGCTGACATATGATCAAATAGCCATTGAATAAATGACCCAAAGATCAGGAAAAGAATACATGAAGTGCATTTGAAGTAGCTGATTGTACCAAGCAATAGAGGAAGAGGAAGCAACAAGGTTTTAATTTTCGTGTCGTTTTTCATGTTGAACCGAGATGAATCGTTGTCACCCGTGCTAGTCTATGTTGTCATGCTAAATTGGTATGAATGTCCTTGTTTTAAAAATATCAAAAAATCATTCTAAAATTAATAAATAATAGAAGAAATTCTAAAAATGGGTAAATTTGATGGTTTAATTATATCTTAAATCAATTATAGATTTTTTTTTTTTAGTTTTTTAAATGTCTACAGTGATAATTCATCACTTCTCTTAACACATATAGAGCACTTAATTACCAAAATAGGGGCAATAATTCTTTAATATCTCAATGAGTTTTGAGTTGACTTGAGGCTATCTTCATGATCAGTGTTATAATCTTACATCGATCCCTATTGGATTATTATGGAAATCCCTAATGGATAAGATACTTAAAATTATCAAACACCTCCATCTTCATTACTTGCTAATAAATCACACACATCATTGATCATCAATCTCATAATATATACCACTATAGCAATACTCCTTAAAGCCCCCAATATCCATTTTGTTGAGTAAGAATTTGTTTTGGATGTCATACTAGTACTTGTGCCTTTCCATTTTAAAGTTCAAGATCAAAGGAAAAACGAAAAAGAAGTTTATTTTTATACTTTTGGTTGGATTTGGAAGGAAAAAAAAAAAAAGAATGAGTCAGAGAATACTATCTTGAATGTGTGTTAGCATTTAAGCTTGTAATGGCAAACATCTACTTTGAGAAGAGAGGGGAGCATATAAGAGTAGAACTAGTAGGAGTCAAATAGACTTTTTCCTACTTAAAATATAGGACCAATTAGCTTGTAGAGACTGTAAGGTTATTCATAAAGAGAGTTTGACCATAGAACTAATTAAGTTTTAGATGTTTACGTTAGAAGTAGAAAGAAAGGAGGAGGGAGCAACATATGAGGGTGAAGTGACCGAGGTGGGAAGATAAAATTTAGAAGGAGAAACTATAGTAATGTGGAATCAAATGACTAACTATATTATAACGGTTGCAAAAGAGGTCCATGTAAAGTCAAAAGGAAAAGGACATTATGATAAAGAAATCTAGTGGTGATGTATAAAGGTTCTAGAAGTTGTTTGAGAGAAAAAGGCGTTGCTACAAAAATTGGTAAAGCACTAGGAACATGAAAGATTATGAGATCCTTAGAGAAAAGAAATAAGTTAAAAAAGAAAAAGCAGTAAGTGATGTAAAGTCCAAAGCATATAATGACATATATAATAAGAGAGCAAGATATATTTGCAAGCTTGCAAAATGAGGAAATGGAAAAGTAAAAACTTAGATCATGTCAAATGTAAAAAGAGCGATGACCAAAAGGTTTTAGTGAAGAACAATTATATTAAAGAAAGGTGGATCGAATATTCCATTAGCAAGACATATCTTTTATAGCAGAATTAGGGTAGTAAAACTGAAGAAAGCATTGGCATGAATAAAGCCATGAAGGCTATGAAGCCAAATATCATTCCAATAAAGGTTTGGGAATGCTTAGGAGAAATTTGATGAATTTGTTTAACTATGCTCTTCAATAAGATCACAAAGACAAAGAAAATGCTAGATAAATGGAGAAGTATTGTAGTACCTATATACAAGAACAAAGGAGATATACAAAATTGCACCCACTATCGTGTGATTAAACTTACGAGTCACACTATGAAACTATAGGAAATAGTAATAGAGCAAAACTTAGACAAATGACAAAGATATCTGAAAACAAATTTGGTTTCATAACAGGGAAGTCAACTCTAAACCTATCTTCTCACTTACGTAATTAATGAAAAAATCTCGAGAGAAGGAGAAAAACCTTCTTATGGTCTTTATCAATTTAGAAGAAGCCGACAACAAGTACCTAGAGACTTAATTTGACAAGTTTTAAATAAAAGAAGTGTCCCACGAGGTTATATAAAAATAATTAAAGACATGTATACGGGAGCGGTAATGAGTGTGAGAACTCCTTATGAAGAAGCATGCTTGTTTCAATGACCATAGCCTTGCATTCAAGGTCAACATTAATCCCATATCTCTATACATTGGTTGGACAAGTTGATTGCTCATGTTCGGAAAGAGGTGCCTTGATATATGTTGTTTACAAGTGATATAGAGTTAGTGGATGAATCAAGAGACGGAGTGAGTTTAAAACTTGAGAGATGGTAGGAGGTTTTAGAATCCATGGGCTTTAAAATAATTCTAAGTCATAGAAAATTAGAATATATGCATTGCAATTTCAATGGAGGTGCAGAGATGTAACTTTGTGAGAATTGAAGCTCCAAAGATAACACAGATTCTTTCCGTTACCTTCACTCGATAATTAATAAAGATAAAGAGATAGAGGAAGGTGTCGAACATAAGATAAAAGTAGGATTATTGAAGTGAAGACTTACTTCTAGAATGCTTTTGTGGTTTGTGAGCCCCTACCAATAAGATTGAAGGAAGAATTTTGTAGAACAATAGGAGGGTTTGCATGTGCCCTAGGGATTAGTTCTTGGCTGGGCCGGAGATATCCTGAGTTATCAAAAATAATAATAATTGTAGAACAGTGATTAGACCAGCTATGACTTATGGAGCAGAATGTTGGTGACGCAATTCCGATTTGATGCAATCGGACTTGCTAGGGCCCAAATAAATCAAATCCAGAAATATCCAAGAAATACTACCAATTGCAATGAATGACAAAAATTCCAGAATTATCTGTATGTATGCGGGGAATGATACGTCAACAACCCAACAACCGACCTGTGTAGCCTTCCCACTCTCCTAGTATCCAAGATACAATTGAGAGAGGAAAAAAACAAAGCAAAACAGTGCTTTATAAATAGTTTTCAAAAGCTATAATGTAGCGTGAACAGTAATTTCGACCACTGTAGTGCTTAAATAACACTCAAAACAACCCCAAACCCTAGAACTCTTACCATAATATATTCCTAACACAAATAGAAGTCTTAATCTTAGTTTCTAATAAAAAAATTCACAAACTACTAAAAACTAATGGAGAGAATTGGATTTGATCTCAAATATAGACGTCTCAGCCAACACTTTACAAATGTGTTGGTGCCTTTCTTTCTTAGATTGGGTCAGTTCTGAGTCTTTTGACCCATCTACTGTAGCTTCAAAAAAACCCTGCATGTGACTGTTTTTTTTTTTTTTTTCATTTTTCATTTTAGAAGTTTCTAGCCAAATTGCAAAACATTCCTGTCTTCCATCTTATTCTCCAAACAGCCCCTGAACTTGAGTTTTCTTAAATAATTGGGTATTGTTTGAGATGCAATTGATCCTTTTAGCCCATACAAGCATGTGTGTGTTCCACATGCTTGATCACAACTGTCCAAAGCATTAAACCAAACCAAGCATTTTCCTAATAGGTGCGGTCGGCTATATGGATTTGACGACGCCAATCAAATCTGTTTAGGGCTATGTCCTCCGTCAGATCCATGTAGGCAATGTCATGTTTAATAGTTTCTTTCCAACTTCTCTTGTGTCTCCCTCTCCTACTCCTGGCAATCTCCATGCTTTCACACATTTTAACAGGTGCCTCCGTTGGACGCCTTCTAACATGGCCGAACCATCTTAGTCGATTTTCTCTCATTTTATCTCCAATCGGTGCTATTCCTACTTTGCCCCTAATCTCCTCATTCCTAATCCTATCTCTCATTGTGATCCTGCACATCCATCTTAACATTCTCATCTCCGCAACTTCTATCTTCTTGACATGATTATGCTTTACTGTCCAACACTCTGATCCATATAACAACGCTGGTCGTACCGCCACCTTATAATACTTTCCTTTAACCTTGAGGGGGACTTTTCGATCACACAAGACCCTCGAAGAACTCCTCCATTTGGTCCACCCGGCCTGAATCCTGTGACTTACATCAGTATCAATCCCTCCAGCATGTTGCACCATACCTCCAAGGTACCTAAAGTTTTCTTTCTCTACAATCTTTTGTGTGCCCAAACTTACTTCTATGTCACCAAGTGTCCTACTTTGACTAAACTTGCATTCTATATATTCCGTTTTGCATTGACTTAGCCTAAATCCTTTTGTCTCTAATGTTTTCCGCCATAATTCTAGTTTAGCATTCACTCCTTCTCTCGTCTCATCCACTAAAACAATGTCATCTGCAAATAGCATACACCACGGCACCTCATCCTGGATATGTCTTGTAATCTCATTCATAACTAGGGCAACCAAGTACGGGTTTAACGCTGAGCCTTGGTGTATACCAATCGTGATAGGAAACTCCTTAGTTTCGCCGCCAGTCGTCCTTATAGATGTCACGACTCTATCATACATATCCTTTATCGCCTCAATATATGCGACACACACTCTTTTCTTTTCCAGAACTCTCCAAAGAATCTCCCTAGGAACCCGGTTATAGGCATTCTCCAAGTCAATGAACACCATATGTAAATCTCTCTGACCTTCTGTATACTGTTCCATTAACCTCCTCAGGAGAAAGATAGCCTCCATGGTTGATCTCCCAGGCATGAAACCAAATTGATTCTCTAAAACGTTTGTTGTTCTTCTTAGTCTTCTCTCCATAACTCTCTCCCATAATTTCATCGTATGGCTCATCAATTTAATCCCGCGGTAGTTCGCACAGCTCTGAATATCTCCTTTGTTCTTGTATATGGGTATAAGAATACTTTTCCTCCATGCATTAGGCATCTTCTTGCTCTTTAGCACAGACAACTGTCCAAAGCATTAAATAATCAATTTTTTCAATCTTCATCAATTTATGAAAATTGTTCTGCATTAGCTGGCCAATCAAGCAGCACAACACACTCACAAAATGAGTGTAGCAGAGATGAGAACGTCGAGATGGATGTGTGGTGAAACAAGAAAATATAGAATCATAAATGAACACTTTCAGAAACAGTTAGAGGTAGCATCAATAGCTGATAAATTAAGAGAAGCTCGCTTGAGATGGTTTAGATATGTCCAAGCAAGCTAGCAACAGCACCGTTGAAGAAAAAGTTTTTCTATTCAAGGTTGATGGCCCACCAGAGAGAAGGGGTACGCCCAAGAGGACAATGATAAAAGTAGTAAAGATAGATCTAAAGAAGCACCACCTATCAACCTCTACGAAGCATTTCTGCTGCTCTAACCACCGATAGAAATTTTTGCGGTCATGAGTTTGGTAGATGTAATTTCCAAATTAGGGTTTTCATTGTGTAAGATTCTACCATCATGATCACTCGGTGGAACAATGAAGAAGATGAACTTGTCATCATCTATTAAAAAGAACTAGATTTATGGACTATCAAGTGTAAAGCAAACAATGAAGAAGATGAACTTGTCATCATCTATTAAAAAGAACTAGATTTATGCACTATCAAGTGTAAAGCAAACCATTACCAAACAATTATCACCAGGGAAGATCTATGCCAACTATTAAGCAACCAACAAGAAGAACTCCAAAGCAACTAACAAGTTGTACAAACTATTTGGAAATTCCAGTTGCATCCAAACCATTGAAGCACCAGTCTCCAGAGGATATGAGCAGCCCTACAATTTAGCTATAGATAGTCTATTAACTCTAAATATGCTAAGCACATCAGACAAGCACTGACAATTTGTATGCTCTAGCTTGATATCTTTGTTTCGACTCTCTGATATAAAACAGAAATCAACTTCAACATGTTTTGTATGCTCATAGAAGATTGGAGTTGTTGTAATCTATTGTATTGATGTGTTGCCACAATGTAACACCATGAATCCTTGGACTCGTTTGTTTCATGTAATTGAATTCCTAGGAATTCTTAGACTGTATTTCTCTGAGTGGTTAAAAATGAAGAGCAAAGGTTAAAATCCAAAATTGACCATCAAATAACCCCAGCTTTAATAGAAATTGGAACAAGAGAAGAAGGGATAGGAATACCCAGCCATCACCCAAGTAATTCAAAATCCTAGGAAAGTCAAGGTCTCATCTACATCACTACTTTGTATCCCGCACCTTATATCCTTCATCCCTCACCTCTTTAATAATCATTTCATGAATTCATATGCATTCCATTCCTATGGATTATAACTAAACAAGCATTGTCCTTGTGTATAAAGCCCAATTCATATATAGAATTCGCAGCCATAACAATTCATATATTCGCACCATTGCTCGATAATCTACTTCAGAACTGCACCTTGCTACTAAAGGTTGCTTCTTGTTTTTCCAAAGACACCAGAATTTTTCCTCTAACAGTACAATAGCTTGAAGTTGATCTTCTGTCTGTCCTTGGTCCTACCCAAGCCATATCAATGTAGGCTTCTACAGCTAAATGCCCATGTCTTGAATACAAAATCCCTTGTCCTGGTGACTTCTTGAGCTACTTTAAAATCCTGCACACAGCATTTACATGTCCTAGCAAATTTAACACCAGCTGCTGCTAGCTACGAAAACAATAAACAGCCCTACCTTAAAGATATAAGGTACTGAACGAAATAAACAGAGGCCTAGGCACAGGATGTTTTACAGGATGGGAAAAACCATGAAGTTGCTTATTCTCAATACATTTCTCTTCAGAAGCGTAATGAAAAATAAATAAATAAATGAGGCAAAATGTCACATGTGCCAGTTAGTTCATCCTTCGTAGTCAAGTCATAATTCTTTTAAGTGGAGAAATATTAAGATTACAATGAACAGTCACTTAGAAGAGGTGGAGATAATCAGATATAAGCAAAGTCCGGTCAAAATTGCAGTACAGAATTATACTACTGTCGTTGTCCTCATATATGACAACCTAGTTAGGTTTATAAGACAAAGTTTACATAACATACATGATCAATCACTGCAAAACAGTGGCAGACAGTTTTGAAAAAGAGTTCGAAATATACCAAAAAATGAATTTGGTGCTACTATCTAACAAAGAAATTGACTGCTACCCAATTCCACAATTAAGCGCCTTGTTGGCTACAACTACAACATGATTCCAGTCAGTACATTAAGCAGAAAATGCCATTCTCATGCACTGAATCAGGTCGCTAGGAACTGATACAAAGAGAATGACAGAAATTCTAGATGATATTTTGTTGAGCTGAAGAGAATCGTTGTCTACTATGGCCTCTCCGTGGAGCAGAAGAGAACTGTTGTCTACTCCGGCCTCCCCGTGCACTAATGATGGTAGCAAGCAAGGAGTTTCCTAAGGATCCTAACCCACTGGTCCCCATTAGCCTCAAACCAAGATTTCTGTATAGATAAAATAGTTTACTCTCATCTCCTCCACTTACCATCAGTATTTCATATGCTTGCTCTCGGGATAACATGGAGTACAGATGCATTTGTGGGTTTGATAACTCCTGGCAGCCTTTCTCTGATTCTTGTTCAGAGACACGCTCACTGCCATCTTCATTCCCGGAATTCCCTAGAGTAACCCTCATAAGTCCCATGGATTTTGGATCATCTGTTAAAGGATTAAAAATAAATGAGAACTTTCCAAATTCTAAATCAGGTATCCTGAACAGATTGGATAGTACGTCATTGCATTGTCCAGGAGACTTCTGCAAGCACTTCCCAGTTCCAATTTGTCTACTTCTTGTGGCATTAAGAATGCGAGAGGCCTCTCTTAACCCACTTAAGAAAGCACCATGCATGGTAGCAGGATATTGTCTATTAGTAGCCTCACCAGCAAAGAACAATCGGCCATCCCCAACACTTTCCGCAAGAATATCGTAATCACTGCCAGATGACCCAACTACAACATGGGAGTATGAGCCACAGCATAAGGGATCACTACCCCATCTTGTACAGATTGTTTGAATAGGATTAGGCACATCAATACCTCGAGGGCTATAAATACCTGTAAAATCAACTGAAGATTACGCCTGGAGGAACTAAATAATGCAACTCTTTGAAAGAGGAGATGAAAAGAACAAGCCCATCATTTTAATTTTATTTAAAAAAAAAAAACAGTAAAAAGCTATTGAAAGAATAGTACCTCTGAGGATGCTTAGAACACGATGAAGTAAAACAGTTGGGTCCGTGGATTCAACAGACCGTGCAGCTTCTCCCGCCACGAGCGCAACAAGAACAGGACCTCCAGACACCATATGGTAGCTGTAGAAGAGAAAGAACTCTCCACGTTTACGGGTATCCTTGTTGAGGGAGCCAAATGTATCAAGATCATCCCCCCAAAATACATGAGGGAAAACCATAGCAACTTTATTCAGCAACCCAAACCCCAGTCTCTCAATGGCAGCAAGCTTTCTCGGCGGTAATTCAGGTTCAAATCTGATGCTCCTATTCTTTAGCACCCCAAGTGGCACAGTGCAAAGGACGGCATCTGCTTGAAACACTTGATCACCCACAACTACCTCCACACCATCACTTCCAAATTTAATCGTGTCAACGATCTTTCCATAAAATATTGGAATATCTTGACACATCGCATGGATCAATTTCCAATTTCCACCAGCAAGGAAACAGTGGTCCCCACCCATTTCATAGGGGTCATCTTGATCCCAATATGCAAGAGAGAGGTTCGAAAGATGCGCCGCATTTGCATATTCCAAATTTGCAAGATGCCAATCGAGGAGTTCCCTCTCTTCAGAATGCTGAGCCACACCATGCAACTGTCTGAAAGTCTCAATAGCCATTCCCAAAGATATTTCATTTGCATATTCCCCCAATATCTGCCTTGATTCATTGGCTTTCTCTAGTAACTTATTGAAAATGAATTCAATTTTTGAATCCATTCCCTCATCCACCGGCGCCCCATCTGGCTTGTATAAGGGGCACTTGTCTCTAACCTTGTGAAGCGGGAGGGACAGTTGCCTGGCCAAAACTCCAAGGGGGTTTGCATGAATCCCTGTAATAACGCTTCCACCAAGGTCTACAGCCGCAAACTTACCCTTCCGGCCTATCTTCTCCGTATACACTCTTCCCCCAGGCCTCTTTCTACCTTCTAGAACTACCACTTTGAAACCAAAAGATAAAAGCTGCCTTGCAGCTGCCAATCCAGCAAGTCCAGCACCAACAATAATCACAGACCCTTCTGTCGCCTCACTCGGAATATGAGATCTGATCGAAGGTGAAACTCCAAAGTTGATGTACCCACGCGAAAGAAGAAAATCATAAGCCGACCAAATTAGACTTCCGTATTCATTACTAATCGTTTCCATAATCTGTGTCCTCGAAAGCCATGATCGGACATTATCCCTCCATTTTGCCAATATATGATTCCGCACCACAATGTAGTTGTTCTGCTCGATTCCACCCAATTCACTCACAACTTGAGCTTTAATCTCTTCTTCAAGCAACGCATCAATGGGAAATCCCAATGACAGAGCAATCATAGCCTCAGTTTCAGTTTCTCTTTCCAGGTCTTTCATTGTTTTGTTCTTTTTCCTTGGCTCACCACCCAAATGCTTCTCAATCAATTCATCCATCACCCTCTCATCATAGTTTAATGAGCCAACATTCCTTCTCGACGAACGCTTAGAATTAGTACAAGATGAAATTGGGACTTCCATCTTCATATCTCAACTTTCTTCAACCAAGCACCACCAGACCCAGTTGCTATTTTTTAAACCCCAATTTTATGGCTTTTCTCTTCCATGCTCACATAAACTCCATCAAGCACACAGGCCACCTTCTTTCCCTTCCCTCGAATCCATGTTCATGAATACATTACAACCTCTACAACTCCACTCAATTGCTTCAAAACAAAACTCCACCAAATCCACTTGAATCATCAAAATCCAATCCAACATGTGGGCTCAATCGGCAATCCTACTACAAACTCATTCACTCTCTCAAAAGCTAGAAATTGTTACATGAATTGAAATACGACAACAACTCCAATTTTTTGTTCATTTCCATCCATTGAATTCAAACATATATACAACAAACAGAAAAAGAAAGCCATCAATATTCAATCACACCTCTATCATGGGTTTTTTTTTTTTTGGCAAAACACTGGAATCTTATGTTTCTAAGGAGGCAATTTGTGGAGAGATACACTTGCATGTGCATGCGATTTCATGAAAAGTGAGATTTCCGCGTAAAAGGAACGGAGAAGAAACAAGAGAATCTTTGTCGATGAAAGAGAGAGGGTGACCTTACCTTACCTCTCTGTAATCGGTTTTCAGAGGAAGAGGAATCTCGCGAGATGGGAGATTCGAGGAATCTCTCCAACCGTCTCACATGAAACTAGGGTTGTAGTGAGATCGTGTCTATGACGGCTCCGTTTAACCGGAAAAGGAGAGAGAGATGGAGGGAATTGCAGTCATCCGTTTCCATAAAAAGGGCAGAGCTAGTGGGCTCGATGGGCCTTAACACACTCTGACCCAGTGATAATGACGAATCCCAGCCAAAGGTATTTTTTTCGTCCTATGAAAATATTGTGATAAAAAGATCTGATTCCGAGAGCTATCCTTGCATACCGCTTGCAATCTCTAAGAACACGATTCAAAAAAAAAAAAAAATCATATGACGGTTCGACTTCTATTCTATGGCAGACAAATAGGCCCTAAGGCGGTTTTATTTTTCTATATTCAGAACTCGAAGTCATGCATTCTAACTTACACGCTCGCATCTCATACCAATTGACTTGCAAAATTTTGGAATATATCAGAGTTCATGTACAATAAAGGATTGTTTTTAAGGTGAAAGGTGAAGCATATAAAGTAGAGACGTAGAAGTTCGGGTATTTATTATTCGTTTTCTATCAAAATAAAGGATATTTATCACTTTTGAATATTCAACTATATATAGCTGTTGTAATTGCTGCCTCGAGATGAGTGTCGGAATTGAAGACGCCAAGAACCTTGGGCGTTCCGACGTGAGATGGATCATGTAAAAATCTTTTAGATAATCAACTAATGATTCTCATCTCATTTATATAGAACAATCCCCAAGAGCTAATCCTATCATGGACTCTACCCCCCTCTTGAAATCCCACATTTCTTGACCAGTTTAGGAAATTAGCCGCACCCGAGTTAGATGCCGATACAGGACTCTTTATCATAGTATGGTCCCAGTCCAAACTCCTCTAGGGCATGTTTCTTTCCAAGAGAAATAGAATAAGAGTAGAGTAAATCTCATATTATGAATAAAATTAAAGTGGAGTGGGTTGAAATAAAATGAGTATCAAACTACTTTATATGTGTTTGGTTTGTTGGAATAAAGTAAGATAAAAGTGAGGGTAACAACTTTCATGGGAAAGAAAGAAGGTGGGGGTAAAGTAAGTAAGTTATTTATTCAGGTTGGCTGAAATGAAATTCTGATGGGCTGAGTAAACGTCTGATTGACAACCTGCAAGAGAAGGATGAGAGGAAAGTGTGCGACCTGCACATTTGAAAGGCAAAGGCATGAGTTGTGTGTGGGGAGATTTCCAGAACCACAGGATTAAGCTAATCACAGCCATCAGATGAGACTAAGCACTCTCGCGTGCCATCCGCGTGCCATCCACGTGGCACGAAGCTCACCCCGGCTACCAGGACAGGAGGTCCAGCCGAAGTCAGACAGCTCCGGGCCCTTAGCGCCGAATTGGCCCACCTCGGGCGTCACCTCGGCAGGGAGCTCCACCTCGGCTGAGCCACCCCGGATGCCATCTCGACAGGAAGCTCCACCTCGGCTGAAGAAGCCGGGACAGAAGCCGAAGCAAGAGAGAACCTTCACTCGCGCCCCTCATCCCCCACGTCATCAGGCACGTGGAGGGATAGGGGCACAAGCTAGTGGGACAGACACGACATCCAGCCGCCCACAATCTTCGCCAGATCCCTGACAGGGCAGCATCCAGCGGCTGAGGCCACATCAGGGCAGGGCCCGAGGGCAGATCCGCTGGTACCCCCCTACCGCCAAAGGCGCCCAACAAGATGTGCATTAAATGCGATGTGGGCTGACCCGACGGGCATTTAATGCAAAGTGGGCTGGATTGGACCTCAATTAATGCAATGTGGGCTGATCGTGACTTCCCAGTCAAATCACGGGACCCACACCACAATATCTCCCAAAGATACGTTCCACACTCTATAAATAGAGGCTCAACCCACCATCTAAGGTACGCCATTTTTTCATACCCAGAGCCGTTACTCTGTCTCTCTTCTCCTTCTCCTTCCATTGTTCCAGTTCCCATACTGACTTTGGCATCGGAGAGCCTTGCGCCGCCAGGCCAGGGTCCTCTGACCGTTTGCTATTCCCTTTCAGGCTTCCGGACGGCATCCAGTCATTCCCAGTCACCATCATCTTCTCGGATAAGTCCTCTAAGGCTCCCTCTCATTGTGGGTCATTATTTTCTGCTCCTACAATTGGCGCCGTCTGTGGGAAAGTAATATCCCAACCTCTCAAAACCTTCACAACCTTCCTAACCTCAACCTCTCAGAAGCCATGCCTCCGAAAGCTAAGAAGGGCGTAGAATCCTCGAGAGCAGCGCTCGAGCTGCCACCACCGCCAACGGACGTCCCTCCTCAAGGACGCTCCCGTACGGTGCATGGCACGACTGCAGGCGAGGGCCGCTTAGGCTCTCAGCTCTTTATCGAGTTCCCACTCCAAGAGGGACACGAGGCCTCGACCTCGTCAGAAGAAGTCGCGCCACCCAGACGCGATGAGCGTCAGCATGAGCGTCCC
This sequence comes from Litsea cubeba, assembly GCA_012931725.1. NCBI lineage: Eukaryota > Viridiplantae > Streptophyta > Magnoliopsida > Laurales > Lauraceae > Litsea > Litsea cubeba. The sequence goes on along the minus strand of CM022953.1, from coordinate 21,200,273 downwards.
CGGAAGGACAAAGCCGTGGCCGTAGGAGAGACGCGCCACGTTCGACCCCCTGCCACTGGAGAGGTTCCCGAAGCTGCTCTCCTCCAGAAGCAACTCCAGAAGCAAGAGCGGCTGATTCGCGAGCTCCAGCAGCAGCTGAGGGCAGTGCAAACTGCCTCCTTGAGGCAAGTCTCTGAGCCTCAAGGAAAAAAGAGGGACGCCCCCAGCAGGGCAGCCCAGCCTCCCCGCGAGGACCCCAGAAATCATCTGGACCATAAACGGAGCCAGATCCGTGACGAAGGCTCGAGCAACAGCCGAAGTCACCATAGCCGCGACGGCCGAACTCATAGCCGTCGTAGCCCGAGCCATCACAAGCGAAAGCCCAGAGCTCAGACTCCAGAGAAGGACGATGAGCAAGAGCGATTCGACAAACGCGTCAGATTGGCTCTCCAGCACAACTTGGACATGCGGGACCAGAAGCAGATCTATGGTCACACTGATCTGGGGGGCTCGCCCTTTACAAAAGAGATCGAGCGCACCCCCTTGCCCAGAAAGTTCTCCGTCCCGCGGTTCGTCCCCTACGACGGACTGTCCGACCCATCTGCTCACCTCCGGCACTTCTCCCAGAAGATGTCCATCTGGGGGAACGAGGGTCACCTAAATTGCAAAATCTTCTCCTCCAGTTTGGGTGACCTCCCCCTGAAGTGGTTCTGCTCTCTCCCGGAGCAGTCGGTTTCCAGTTGGAAGGAGCTCCAGCTCTCCTTCCTGAAGAAGTTCCAAGCCTACACCGTCGTCCCCAAGAAGGAAGGGGACCTCATCGCCCTGAAAATGAAGCAGGGCGAAACCCTCGCCAAGTTCGCCCAGCGATTCTGGGCGGTCTACAGCCAGATCGAGGGCGCGAGAGAAGGGATAGCCATCTACGCCTTCCAGCATGCCCTGATCCCCGGCAACGACTTGCGAAAAGACTTGGCCGGGGACACCCCAGAATCCATGCCAGAGCTGATGTCCCGGGTGAAGCGCTTCATCGCCCGGGAGGAAGACGAGATCCGGGCCAGGGATCAGGACGGGCACCCGGAGCCCGAACAGAAGAATGCCCAACCTCGGCAGAGAGGCGGAAGGCCCTCCCAGAAGCAGGAGCCCAAGCGGGCCTGGGTTTCCAGTTCGGCGAAGCCTTCGTCGTCCAGGTCTGGGGGCACTTGGAAGCCCAGACCTCCCTCCAGCGCCAGTCAGAGCGTCAACGTCGTCTTCAAGGAGCCGATCTACCGCATCCTGACCAAGATCGGGTCCAAACCGTTCTTCAAGTATCCTCAGCCCTTGAAGAATGAACCCACCGAAGGCCCCCGAAGCAAGCTCTACTGCTCCTTCCATAAGGGCAACGGGCACAGGACTGAAGACTGCAGGAATTTGCAGGAGTATCTGGAGAAGCTGGCCGAAGAGGGCCACATCCCGGAGTTCATCAAGGCAGGTGATACCGGCGGCAGCGAGGGCCGGATTCATCAGAGCACGGCCCAGGCTCCAGACAGCGAGGACTCAGAGAAGATCATCAATGTGATCCATCTGGCATCCTCAGCTCCCGCTTCCTCGTCCCGGGGAAGCTCTCAGGCCCGTGCCGAAGCCAGGCGGGCTTCGCACGGGAAAGAAATAATGAAAGCCGAACTCGCTCCGGCATCCAAGAGAGCCCGCCGCGACCGACCCGCCATCTCGTTCTCGGATCGAGATCTAGAGGGAATCCAGGTCCCTCACAACGACCCCCTGCTCCTCACCATGAAGCTGAGAGACTTCACCGTGAAGAGGATCCTCGTCGACTCCGGCAGCTCCTCCGAGGTCCTCTACTACGACTGCTTCAAAAGGATGAAACTCTCCGAAGCAGACCTCACGGAGGTCCGAGCACCCTTGCTAGGGTTATCCGTCACTCCAGTCTATCCCAAGGGTAGGATCACCTTGGAAACCCAAGTTGGCGGAGCCTCCGTTTCGGCCGACTTCCTGGTTGTGGACGCCCCTTCTCCCTACAATGTCATTCTGGGCAGAACGTGGCTCCACAAGTTAGAGGCAGTTCCTTCTTCCCTCCACCAAAAGCTGAAGTTCGTCCTTGAGAACAAGGAGGGCAAAATGGAAGTCATCACAGTGGAGGGAGACCAGCAGCAGGCCAGGCAGTGCATGCTGGCCGCAATCCCAGCAGTGAAGGAGCCAGAGCGCGTCAACCTGGCCGAGTTCGAGAAGGGCCTCGATGAGATCGGCCGGGACGCTGAGAAGAAGAGCATCGAGGACCTGGCCGAGGTCAGGCTAGATCCAGCAGACCCAGACCGGTTCTTCCTGATTGGCACCCAGCTGTCAGACGAAGAAAGGGCCGAACTCTCTCGGTTCTTGATGCAGAATGTGGACGTCTTCGCTTGGAGCCCAAGCGAAATGCCTGGGGTCGACCCTGAGGTCATGTGCCACAAGCTCAACGTCGACCCCGACCACAAGCCGGTAGTGCAGAGAGCCCGCAGGACCGGGCTGCAGCAGACAGATGCAGTCGTCGAAGAGGTCGACAACCTGCTAAAAGCAGGAGCCATCCGGGAAGTCCAGTACCCGGTATGGCTGGCCAACACGGTGGTGGTCAAGAAGAAAACTGGGAAGTGGAGGGTGTGCGTGGACTTCACCGACTTGAACAGGGCTTGCCCTAAGGACAGTTTTCCCCTCCCAAAGATCGACCAACTGATCGACGCCACCGCCGGTCACGACCGAATGAGCTTCCTTGACGCCTACCGAGGCTATCATCAGATCCCGCTCTACGGGCCCGACGAGGAGAAAACATCATTCATCACCCCCCGCGGCACTTACTGCTATAAGGTGATGCCCTTTGGGCTGAAGAACGCGGGGGCGACCTATCAGCGCCTCGTCACAAAAATGTTCCAAGCCCAGCTCGGCCGATCGGTAGAGGTGTACATCGACGACATGGTCGTCAAATCTGTGCGCTCCAGCGACCATCTGGCGGATCTCGGCCAAGTCTTTGGCATCCTTCGCGCGTACAAGCTCAAGCTAAACGCTTCCAAGTGCGCCTTCGGCGTAGCCTCTGGCAAGTTCCTCGGCAGCTTGGTAACGCGGAGGGGGATAGAGGCCAATCCGGACCAGATCACTGCCATCCAGGGCATCCAGAGTCCCACCACCACGAAAGAAGTTCAGAGGCTCACAGGAATGGCCGCCGCACTCAATCGCTTCATCAGCCGGTCATCAGATAAGTGCAGGCATTTCTTTCAGCTTCTTAGAAAAAATCTGAAGTTCCAGTGGACCCCCGAGTGCGACCAGGCATTGGCCGCACTCAAAACTTATTTAATGTCACCACCATTACTCTCCACCCCAACTTTGGGGGAGATTTTGTATTTGTACCTTGCGGTCTCGGATCACGCAGTGAGCTCCGTCCTCATCAGGGAGAACGAGGGAGTTCAGAAGCCAATCTATTACACGAGCAAGACCCTGCTCGATGCCGAGACCAGGTACCTCCTATTGGAGAAGCTTGCGTTGGCTCTCGTCGCCGCCTCTCGCAAGCTCTCCCATTATTTTCAATCCCACACCATTGTGGTGATCACGGAGCACCCACTCCGTTCATTGTTCAAGAAAGCTGACTTTTCAGGGCGCATATCAAAGTGGGCAGTTGAACTGGGGCAGTATGACATACAGTACCGTCCCCGAACTGCGATCAAAGCCCAGATCCTGGCAGACTTCATTGTCGAATTCGCCTCCCCCAACCCGGCTCCGACCCAGCTCGGCACGGCACTGGGGGGCACAGGGCAAGAGCCAGTAGAAACAGAGATCCAGCAGTCTCCCACCTCGGCATGGAAGATCTTTGTCGACGGGTCGTCCACCTCCAAGAGAGCTGGCGCCGGCATAGTTCTCCAATCGCCAGAGGGACTGGTCATAGAGCAGGCCTTCACCCTGGACTTCAAAGCCACGAACAATGAGGCAGAGTACGAAGCAATGATTGCAGGGTTGAACAGCGCCCGAATCCTTGGAGCCCAACATCTGGAGATCTTCAGCGACTCTCAACTGGTAACTGGCCAGCTCGCTGGAGACTACCAGGCCAGGGACGACAGGATGGCGGCCTACTTGGCCCTTGCGAAAAAACTGCTCTCCCATTTCCAGAAAGCCGAGGTCAGGCAAATATCCAGAGATACTAATACGCATGCAGATGCGCTTGCAAACCTGGCCTCCGCTGTCGAAGCAGGAAAGAAGAGGACCATCGAGGTAGGGTCAGTATCAAGGTCAAGTCTAGAACTTCATTCATCTCGGCTTGTCCTCTGTGCTGACCTCGGCCCCAGTTGGATGGATCCAATCGTCGCCTACTTGAAGGACGACCAGCTCCCCGAGGACAAGACTGAAGCCCACAAGATCAGGCTCAAGGCAGCTCGGTTTTGGCTCTCTCCCGAAGGCAAACTCTACAGGAAGTCTTTCACAGGTCCATACCTCCAATGCGTCCACCCGACCAAGGTGAACGACTTCCTGTATGAGATCCACGAAGGAATCTGCGGCAGCCATATAGGAGGTCGGTCACTGGCCTACAGAGCAATCAGCCAGGGTTACTGGTGGCCTTACATGCAGAAGGACGCCCAGGTCTACGCCAGAAAATGCGAGAAATGCCAGAAGTTCTCCCACTCCCTCCATCAGCCAGCGCAGGATCTGAGTCCCCTCTCCAGTCCATGGCCCTTCGCTCAATGGGGCCTGGACATCGTGGGGCCTCTTCACCGAGCTCCAGGGAACAAGAGATGGCTGATAGTGGCCACGGACTACTTCACAAAGTGGATAGAGGCTGAGCCGTTGTCTTCCATCACAGACAGGGACTCCAGGAACTTCGTTTGGAAAAACATCCTTACGAGGTTCGGCATCCCCCGAACCCTGATTTCGGATAACGGGACTCAGTTCGATTCCAAGTCCTTCAGAGACTTCTGCCAAGAGCACGGCATCAGAAACCATTACTCCACCCCGGCATATCCACAGAGCAATGGTCAGGCAGAAATCTCTAACAAAGTGATCCTGGACGGCCTGAAGAAGCAACTGGACAAGGCGAAGGGCAGATGGATAGAAGAGCTTCCGAGCGTGCTGTGGGCATACAGGACAACTCCAAGGAGGTCCACTTCGGCAACACCTTTCTCACTGGCCTACGGGATGGAGGCGGTCATTCCCTTGGAAATCGGCCTTCCTACCCTGAGGACAGAGCTGGTCGACCAAGGCCGAAATGAGACGAACCTGGCAATGGAGCTGGAGCTGGCGGACGAGCGACGAGAAGCAGCAGCCCTGAGACTGACCGACTATCAGCAGCGGTTAGCCAGGGCGTACAATCAAAATGTCAAAGAAAGAAGGTTCACCACGGGAGAGCTCGTTTTAAAGAAGACCCTGCCAGCCGACAAAGAACCAAACGAGGGGAAGCTTGCCCCGAACTGGCACGGCCCGTTCAGAGTAGTCTCGCAGGCAGGAAAGTCAGCTTACAAGCTCGAAGACTTGGAAGGAAAGCCGCTGCCGAGACCATGGAATGCATCCCACTTGAAGAAATTTTATTTCTAAAGATGTATCGAGCCTCAGAATTAATAAAAGCAGCTTTCACACTGTCATCAACTTGTCGTCTCTCTCTGACTGATTCCGACAGCATGGGTCCACCGCCCTGGAAAGACCTCGAGTCCAGACTCGGTCATTTCCTAAAGCTCCTGGCCTTGGGCCACGGAGAAGGCCTCGAGTTCATACACTCGGCCGGGATTGGGTCCACCGCCCTGGAAAAGACCTCGAGTCCAGACTCGGTCATTTCCTAAAGCTCCTGGCCTTGGGCCACGGAGAAGGCCTCGAGTTCATACACTCGGCCGGGATTGGGTCCACCGCCCTGGAAAAGACCTCGAGTCCAGACTCGGTCATTTCCTAAAGCTCCTGGCCTTGGGCCACGGAGAAGGCCTCGAGTTCATACACTCGGCCGGGATTGGGTCCACCGCCCTGGAAAAGACCTCGAGTCCAGACTCGGTCATTTCCTAAAGCTCCTTGCCTTGGGCCACGGAGAAGGCCTCGAGTTCAAACACTCGGCCGGGATTGGGTCCACCGCCCTGGAAAAGACCTCGAGTCCAGACTCGGTCATTTCCTAAAGCTCCTGGCCTTGGGCCACGGAGAAGGCCTCGAGTTCATACACTCGGCCGGGATTGGGTCTACCGCCCTGGAAAAGACCTCGAGTCCAGACTCGGTCATTTCCTAAATCTCCTGGCCTTGGGCCACGGAGATGGCCTCGAGTTCATACACTCGGCCGGGATTGGGTCTACCGCCCTGGAAAAGACCTCGAGTCCAGACTCGGTCATTTCCTAAAGCTCCTGGCCTTGGGCCACGGAGAAGGCCTCGAGTTCAGACACTCGGCCGGGATTGGGTCTACCGCCCTGGAAAAGACCTCGAGTCCGGACTCGGTCGTTTCCTAAAGCTCCTGGCCTTGGGCCATGGAGAAGGCCTCGAGTTCAGACACTCGGCCGGATTCCTAATATCAGGGTTTTTACACCCCTCAAAGATCATTGCCGAGCTCACGCTTCCACGGCCGAAACCAGTGGAATAATGACTCCACTTCGGCACACGGCAGCTCGTCTCGGCCAAAGCCAGCCATTCCGGCCAAGGGCCACGCCACACAGTAAAAGCATTCAATACCATTCAATGCACATCCAGAAATGAAAGAGAGACAAATGCAAAGAGAAAATGCACAAGTGAAGAAGCTCGACTTTCATTGATTGCAGAAAATATTTACAAGGCTGAGAAGCAAAAACATTACAAAGGAAAGACAGAGGTTTCGGCCGAGACAGGGGCCTCGCTTGGAGCGTCGCTGGCAGAAGGGGCTTCAGCTGGCACCTCAGCCGAACCAGGAGCAGAAGAGGTCTCACCCTGAGGCACGGCCAAAGCCTCGCTGGCGACTGGGGCATCGCTCAAGACCGGGGCAGCTGGAGCGTCGTCAGCAACAGGAGCTTCGACCGGAGCACTCTCGGCTGCAGGTGCGGAGCTCGGCTCGGGATCCAGGTCCGAATACTTCAGCAGGTCCTGATAGACAGGATGGTCTTCAGGGACCCCCGCACGTCTCATTGCGGCCAGGCATCCTTCCTCGAACAGGATGGCGGTGATCTCCTCCACCTGCTTCTCGTACAGCTCAGTGGCTCGATCCACCCCATCCTGGAAGGCGGACTGGGCCTCGGCCTGAAGAAAGGCCTTTTCCTTCTCCATCTCGGCGTTCGCCGCCTTCAACCTTGCCGTTTCAGCGCGCAGCCTCGTCCCCTCAGCAGTAGATTCAGCCTTCAACCTGGCCAGCTCAGACTCCAGTTCGGCGGCCTTCTTGTTCCTCGCCCAGAGCTCGCCTTTCATGTGGTTGGCCCGGGACGAGAGTTTGGAGACCTCAGTCAGAGCCGATGCCAACCGAGCGGATTCTCCAGCACTGGCCACCTTGAGCTCTTCCAATCCCTTCCGCTGCTCGTCCAGCTCCTTCTTCAGCTTCTCCCGCTCGGACTCCAAGCGGGTCACTCTCGCAGCGTTCCTATCTCTCCTTCCCACCATGGTTAGGAGCCTCTGCACGTTCTGCAAATGGAAACAGAGTCAGGTTCGACCAAGACACTTGAAGAATGAAGAAAAGCGTTGCAAACACTTACCCGAAGACTATCCTGGATCGCCGAGACCATCAGGCTCTCATCCTCGAACCTATCGTGCGTCTCCATGTCTCTTGGCAGAGCACAGGCCTTGGCGAGGGCCCCGATCACCTCGGCATTTCCCAGCAATCGGTCTTCAACGTTCAGGGGTTTGCCGGTAGAGGTTTCCATTTTCGGCTTCCACGGTGCTGGGGCAGTTCGGGGCCCGGAAGCCGATCCGGACCCTTGTCCCGCCGAGATGAGACGCTCGCGCGCTGGACCAACAGCCGACTTGCTGACCGGCGCACTCTTTTCGGCCGGCGCACTCTTTTCCTTCGGCGCGCTCTTCTCGCCTCCCTTCTCGGCTGGAGCTTTGGCCCCAGGGGCTCGTTCAGGAGTTTTGCCCTTCGACTGCAGATCAGCCTTCGAGCTCTGCTCCCCCGCCTTAGACTTCTTCTTGGGCGGGGAACCCTCCTTCGAGCGGTCCGGCGAGCGTTGCCGGGCTCCCCCGCTCGAGGCGGGGGTAGGAGCAGAGGGAGAACCGGCGCCCACCGGACCCGAAGCAGCACGAGTACCGGCGGGCGACGAAGCCCCAGAAGACGACGACCTCTGCCTAAACTTAGCAGCCAGATCTCTGACAGCGAGCTCCCTCGAGCTTCCCTCCATGTCCTCTCCTCGGTCAGAGAGATAAGCGTCCACTATCTGCGTCAAGTCCGGCAACTCCGGATCAGAAGTAGACGCCTCAGCTCTAGACGCAGTTCGGTCGGCAACAGGATCGGTTTAAGGGGACCCCGCTAAACACTGCAACAGATACGGTCGGACGGTCAGGGTGCGTCTCGTCCACCTCAGGTACCCCAGTCCTGTGGTAGTGGCCGCGATACCTCGGCGCGTACCCAAGCAGCTTCCAAGCTGACCTGGTTTCGTGCCCCTTGTACCGTTCGACCTTGTTGATGTCGTCGGTATTCCTCCTCCAACCTTCGCTAACAGCCCGGCGTCTCCTTGCACCCGCCTCTGCTCAACAGGCAAAAAAAAAAAAGAGTATCAGTTCGGCATCAATGGGGTAAACAAAACAGTAAAGGAGAAAAGCAGTGATGATTACTTGGGACTTCCCCAGGGCGACGTGGGACCGACAGCCTCCTGTCTTCACCTGGGCCGAACTCCCAGTCCCCCGAGACACAGAAGAAATCCTCCTCAGCATTCTTACTGGAATCCTCCAAGGCTAGGACGAAGCCCCTTCGCTGCGGCTTCACACGGAGATAGTATCTTCCCTCCCCAGCCTTGCAGATATCATAGGTGTCCTCGATGTCGTGAGGGCCTAGGTTGGTCCCCAAGATCTCGTTCAGCTTCGCTGTGCCCATGATGACCTTGTAGCCATTGGGCATCAGCTGGCCCGGGGCGAGGGACCAAAGGCTAAGGCAGGCCCTAAGCAGGGGGTGCAGTGGAAACCTGACCCCACCCTCGATCACAGAGATCAGAGGGAATGGCATCCAGCCGCCGTAGCAGCGATACAGGGCAGCGTCGGCAAGGTCCGCCGGTTTTAGGAGGACCCCCTCCGGAATTTTGAAGGCAGCCCTAAACTCGGCTAAGCCCTCATCGGAATCTACCCTGAATCTAGGGGTGCCCATGACTAGAAGGGGCGACGACGACGAAAAAACCCTAGAAATCGAAAAACCCCGAGAAGAACCAGACGGAAGAACAGAGCGACTTACAGGGACGAAGAGGTAGATCAAGAGCAGATCCGGGCGCGTTCTACGGTCGTCCCCCTCGAACAGATCTCAGGAACCAGAGCAGAAATCGAAAGTAAAGGCGAAGACGAAAGAAATCGGGAGCGAGAAAAAGAAGGGGACGACCCTATTTGTAGAAGGGGAACCCTCATTTGGGTACCGCCTCCGAATTCGAAGAGACACTTCAAAGCCCGTGCCCGTCAATCAATGTGACAACGCAATCGGCGCAGAAGCTACGCGTGTAGCCGTCAGCTCGGTTCCCAAGACGAACAGGGCAGAGCATTTATTGCTTTAAAGAGTTGAAGCGACACCAGGCATAAAGAGTTGAAGCGACACCAGGTAATGATCACCATATCCCCAGACGGATTCTTCTAGCTTTCAACCCCTAAAGGCTAGCACACTTCAGAGGTCAAAAGCTAGGGGGCAATTGTGTGGGGAGATTTCCAGAACCACAGGATTAAGCTAATCACAGCCATCAGATGAGACTAAGCACTCTCACGTGCCATCCGCGTGCCATCCACGTGGCACGAAGCTCACCCCGGCTACCAGGACAGGAGGTCCGGCCGAAGTCAGACAGCTCCGGGCCCTTAGCGCCGATTGGCCCACCTCGGGCGTCACCTCGGCAGGGAGCTCCACCTCGGCTGAGCCACCCCGGATGCCATCTCGACAGGAAGCTCCACCTCGGCTGAAGAAGCCGGGACAGAAGCCGAAGCAAGAGAGACCCTTCACTCGCGCCCCTCATCCCCCACGTCATCAGGCACGTGGAGGGATAGGGGCACAAGCTAGTGGGACAGACGCGACATCCAGCCGCCCACAATCTTCGCCAGATCCCTGACAGGGCAGCATCCAGCGGCTGAGGCCACATCAGGGCAGGGCCCGAGGGCAGATCCGCTGGTACCCCTACCGCCAAAGGCGCCCAACAGGATCTGGCCCAACAAGATGTGCATTAAATGCGATGTGGGCTGACCCGACGGGCATTTAATGCAAAGTGGGCTGGATTGGACCTCAATTAATGCAATGTGGGCTGATCGTGACTTCCCAGTCAAATCACGGGACCCACACCACAATATCTCCCAAAGATACGTTCCACACTCTATAAATAGAGGCTCAACCCACCATCTAAGGTACGCCATTTTTTCATACCCGGAGCCGTTACTCTGTCTCTCTTCTTCCTCTCCTTCCATTGTTCCAGTTCCCATACTGACTTTGGCATCGGAGAGCCTTGCGCCGCCCAGGCCAGGGTCCTCTGACCGTTTGCTATTCCCTTTCAGGCTTCCGGACGGCATCCAGTCATTCCGAGTCACCATCATCTTCTCGGATAAGTCCTCTAAGGCTCCCTCTCATTGTGGGTCATTATTTTCTGCTCCTACAAGTTGCATGGAGCAAAGGGGGGTGACATGTCACCCGTGACCCGACAGCTTTATTTCACTTATCTCTTGTGCTCCATCTAAACACGTTTTGAGGTAAAAATTTCATCCGTTGCAACATTATTTACTCCTCTTCTATTTTATTATATGGCAAGCAAACATGCCCGTAGGGTCACATATTCAGGCTTAATTAAAAGATTCACCTATGGTCTTAGCCACATGGTTAATCCCACGTGGATCCCGTGACTGGCGGGCCACCCCACCATCTCTTACAATATCTCCATTTTCTAGTACTCATAGAAATTTCTAGGAATTCAATTACAGGTTTAAAAATCTTCATTAGTCAGGCCTATGGCTATCATGAAGCCCCGAGTCCGATCCTCTTGAGTCTGCTGCCTCATGTTACCTTATTTAGCAGGTACTCGGTACTTTACTGTGGGGCTCACTCCTTGAAAATATGAAGATGTATGTAGCGTGTGAAATGTCCAAATCACTTTGTCAGGAAAAGCGTTGCATTGTCGATATTATGCTCTTGAGCAGAGCATATGGAATCACGGGTGGCACTGGATATGAATCTAGAATGCACTTTATTTTCACGTTGAAGCAGAACTTCCGAGGCAGGAGCCATGTAGTTTATTCTTTTTCATGCTAACCACTTCAAAAATGCAATTTTTTCAGCAAAGGAGCAGCCAAACATGGAATCAAATCAAATCCAACACACAAGCTTCAACCAGCAACAAAGGACAGCTTGATAAGAATAATAATGAAAGTGTTTAAGATAAGGAATTGATGGAACAAGGGGGGTGGTCCTGTAAAAGGCACAAGTCGTAGATGAAAACAGAGGGAGAGGCCTAACTTAACCTTTCCTAACTCATTTGCATGTCAAGATATTGGTTTTGAGCTGAAAAGTGGAAGGTTATTGGATTTCATTTTAGGCTTATTGTTTGTATAGAATTCAAAGGAATTGAATATGTAGGAATTTATGATTTAAAGTGAACTCGATCAAAGGATTTTTACAAATAATATGGGTGAAAGATTTGAGGTAGGATTATGGATTTAGCCCTCTTTTTCATAAGATTTAAATTACTAGGATGGTGGATGGGTATTCATTTCTCACTTCCCCTTTAATTTCATTATCCATTAGATGGGAGATAAATCTTTTTGTTCATTTTTTACTATTTACATTTGTTTCTTCAATTTGACCATTTTATAAATGGAAGTCTCATGATTCCTATGTATTTAGGAGTTCAATGCAGGAGAAATATTTTTTTCTACTTGATTTTTGATGCAGAGCGAGGGACCTAATGATATCGTTGCACCTCACTTTGATGATCGATCAAAACAAAGTAAAGCCAAGCAGCCCCACAGCTTTCAAATAACAAAATATCACTGGCCTTTGAGCAAATCAATATTCATTTATATATTTAATGCTTTGAGCCACCAAAGTAGGTAAAAAGTACAACCCAAAGGTGCTTTCTCATTCATGAATTTTCCATCATGCAATGGCATAGGATTGTGTGGGGATGTTGATATACGTTATGACTTATGTGAAGAGACTAGAGAAGAAATCTGGAGAGACAAGAGAAAGGGATTTAATGCTCAATGCCCACACAGAGTACAAACTACAAAGTGGTTGCATCAGTATCCCTTCCTCAACAATATATTATAGGATTTGGTGATGAAACTTCAAGGTGTAAAGTCTTGGATGGAGTGGCTATTTAGAATAGACATGAATGATGGGAAGTTACCATACCAAAGGATGACAACCCAATTCAAGAAACCCACGTTCCAAGCCTTGTAGTACTCTTCCACCACAAGGAATGCAAGCAGTCAAAACAAAGACCGTGGACTGTATCAATCGCAGTCATTAATCACACAAGAAGCAGCCACATGAAGTGGAAGTTTCACGCACACAGCAAGTTGAAACCCAGGAGTAGAGAAAGATCTCTGTTTCCGAAATCAACTTCTATTCAAAATAAGCTGCTCTCCATCATCTACATCACCTCTTACTATCCTACCTTACCTCACTTTTGAGGAAGTAAATCATATCATAATCTCTAAAAGATATTCTCTCTTAAATAAAATCCTAGCCATTATAAGAAACCTAGCTAGGATTCTTAAGTGCATTTGTTTCCACATGAGTCGAAAGCCTCGCTTGATGTGCCAATAGTTATGTCCAGCATCAGTTCTCCTTGGCTTAAAAAGAGTTGGACCTTGAACTCTACGATCGAATGCTTTTGAAAAGACTTGTTCTTTGAACTGGTAGATAATTGATGACCCACTCATTGTTTCATTGGACATAGCTTAATGCAAAGACCATCTTTTGTGAATGTATATATGTTGGCCATTTTGTGATGGATTATATTATGATCATAAAACCTAACAATTGTCCCATATCCATGGATATACTATATATATCATACCATAACTCATCTTGAGATTTAACACCAATAAAAAATGAAGGTCAAACACCGATGATTTACATCATCTCTTGCTCATTTGTCAACACTGTAGTTTATAATGCCACAAATGCTTGTGCTTCTTAAGTTGCAGTTTATAGACCAATGATTTCAAGATAATATTCTTAGTGCTTCCTCCATGAATAACCAAAGTACATATATCTCTATTTTACTAAAAAAAAAGTACACACCTATCTCTGATTATGCAAGTAGTTCAAAAAATATTATTTCAAAGCCATGGTGTATCATATATTCATATGTGGGGGTGCTCAATAATAATTTTTAATTAATCAATGTTTCTGCTCCATCACCATTCTGGCATTCTCAATCACTATCTCTTCATTTTCTTCAGATTGATTTTCATTTTCGTATTCATGATTGGATTTTGAGTTTTTTCCCCTCATCTTCTTAAGCTGTAATTTGCTCAACAAATCCAGTGTCATTCACAATATTAATTTGTCGAATGGGACACTCAGAGACTTGAGTCTAGGCTAATGACACTTATAACATATGGTGGAAGTTGCTGCAATGCAAGCCTGCTTTCTAAGGTGTTTGTTGACTCAATGTTTATGAACCCCTCGAAGTACTCTTTTGTGGGATGATAGATATAGATGCAGCTCGCTGCCGTCACCTTTGGTGACCCAAATTTTTTGCCTTGATAACATGTAACTTCTTCCACCTTACGTGCTTATATATGTTGATGATATGCATCAGCCACTGTTTTCCAAGCTTTGGAAGGACAATTCTGACCGAACATTTCGTCTGAGACCATGGAAATATTGTAAGATGGCGGGGTCTTCAGATTTGGAAAAGTCTAGCTAGCCATTGATAAGGCAACACATGTGCAATCTTGGTCATCAGAGCAAGGCTACTCATCAACTCCTTAATTTAAGGGATATTGGTCCTCTGTAAACTATGATGCACGGATACTTTAAAATGGACAACGTATGTGTCGTGTCATATCCGATACTTCACTTTTTATCGGATACTTCAATTTTTATATGTAAAATTCGTGTCCCTGCCATATCTATGGCGTGTCCTTGCCGTATCCATGATGTTTAGTCTGTAAATAGTATTCACATTCATTGATGCTCCGTGACAACTCATTCAAAAGATTGCATCAATTGTAAATATCAACTAGATTACATCAATTATAAATATTAACTATAAATATACATAATAGCCTCATAGAAAAATATCTTGTGGAATCATTCGACATATTCTCGTATAAATAAATCCTTACATGGTATCAGAGAAGAAATGATCCTAGCAATGTTTTCCTGCGATACTTTGACAAATCTTTTTTTTTTTTTTTTCAATCTTCTCTTCTTTGCTAAGCCATGGCAGATGCTCAGCAGCCCCTCTCTTCAAATATTCACCACTTCCTTCCATTCAAGTTATCTCCCACCAACTACCTACTATGTAAATTACAGTTCCCGCCTCTTGGCAATATTGATGGTACAAAGCCCTATCTCCCATTAGTGATGATTATGACATTGACATCGCTGAGTCCACAGTTGCGGAACCTGCTCTCAACCAAGAGTATCTATCTCTTGGTCTTGACAAGACCAACTTCTTTATTGGTTGTTGTCCTTTTTGACAGAAGGAGTTCATGCCCAAGTTATTGGGCTCTCTACTTCCTACAAGGTTTGGAACCATTTGGTTGCCATTTATGCGTCCTCCTCCAAGGCTCGCCTCATGCAACTTCCCCTCTTTAAGAAGGGTTCAGACACTTTATCTGATTACTTTCTAAAAGCCAAATCCAATGTTGATCAGATTGCAATGGCATCCAAGCTAGTGGATAAGGATGACCCGACACTCTACGTACTTGGTGGGTTGGGTCTGAGTACATCCGTTTTATTCCTCCTATCACGACAAGACATACTCAAAGTTCGTTGGGCTTATGTCTTGTATTCCGAGTTTAACGGGTTGGTTTATTGGATTGGCCAATGATTAGATTCAAGGTCATGGGTATTTTAGTAATTGTATCGGGGCTTTCTTGGGGATAAGAAAGGGTTTCTTGTAGGCCAAGAAAGTGAAGATTATATATTGATATAATTTATAACCCTAAACTCTGAGTTAGAGATGTGAGAGCTCTCTTTCCCGTTGGTGTCGGAGTTTTTCGAACCACGTGGGGCTAAATAAAGGAAACTTTTCTTTCCCATGGATGTAGGGATTTTTGCCGAGCCACGACGTAAATCTCTGTGTGATTTCTTTCTTCTTTGTCAATTGCGGTGATTCACGCTTCAGTACACACGTCCACAACATGTTCTTATATAATTGGCTTACATCTCAGCCAACAAAAGTATATTCTGGACTTGTTGCATCGCACTAAGATGGATGGTGCCAAACCCCTTTCTATACCAATCTCATCAACCAATAACCTTTCTTTACTGAGTGTGACCTAAAAGGACGATCCAACCTTGTATGGACAAACTGTTGGTGCACTTCAATATACTACAATCACGAGGCTTGATATTGCCTTTGCAACAAATAAGACGTCTCAATTCATGCAATGTTTCACTGATGAACCTTGGATATGGTCAAGCGAATTCTTCGCTATCTCAAACACACATTGGACTATGGTATCCAAATCTTAAGTTCTAATTATTCCGAACTTTCGGCTTTCTCTGTGCAGACTGGGTCGGTTGTCCTAATGATAGAAAAATCACAAGTAGGTTATTTAGTTTGCTTTCGACCAAATCTCATTTCTTGGCAATCCAGGAAATAACAGACAGTTGCACGACCCACTACTAAAAGTGAATATCGTGCCTTACACAATATTGTTGTTGAGTTAACTTGGCTATATCCTTATTTGTGGAACTGGGTCTCTACTTACCCGCTCCACCTATTCTTTGGTGTGACAATGTGGATGCAACTTATCTAAGTGCTAATCATATTTCTCATGCTATAATCAAACACATGGAAGTAGATTCTCACTTTGTTTGAGATAAAGTAGCCAAGAAGGATCTTGAAGTGAGGTACATTTCAACCAAAGACCAGCTGACCAATCTATTAATAAAAGGATTATCGTCTTTCTGGTTTTGGGTTCTGAGATCCAAACTTACCATCGCATGCCAAGTTTAAGGAGGTGTGATAAGGCAACACATGCCATCTCGGTCATCACAGCAAGGCTACTCATCAACTCCTTAGTTTAAGGGATATTGGTCATCTGGAAATAGTGTTCACATTCATTTATTCTATGTGGCAGCTCATTCAAAAGATTGCATCAATTGTAAATATAAACTATCAATATACGTGATATCCTCAAGGAAACATATATTGTGGAATCATTCAACACATTCTCGTGCAAACATATCCTTACAGCCACTAACACAGAGAAAAATCTAGTGCACTCACGAACCATTCTTCTTTGTTGTAGATCTATAAACTGTCAGATCCCGACCCAGGTTTAGTATGATTATTGTTGTTTTAGCCGATGATTAGTCTCTAAGAGAGATTAGAGGATGATTAGCTTGGGTTTTAGCTAGATTAGAGTTTGGAATAGCGTTGGGGAATTTTGAGAGCCGTTGAGCTTGGTTTGACACGGCCCGGGGTGGCTCCTGTGACGCATGTCCGTTTGGGAAATTAATATTTTATTTCGAAAAAATTTAGATTCCTATTTTTTTTATTTGTCTTATCCGACCCTACAACTTTTATGTTTGTTCCGTATGTGTTCAAACCCCAGAAATTCCGTTTTCGAGAAAAATGGCAAAACAAACTTTTCACACCAAATTTGTGCATGAATTCCAATATTTGTAAATCATGAGGAAATATACTTTTTGAAAACTGGATATTTTGACGATCGATTTTTCCTTCTTCGTCGATTTCATCCGGGACTCGCAAATGATGATTTCAACCATTTGAACCTTAGGGGCTAGTGGGGCCCACAACTCATTTGAAAACTACAAGAACCCATGTTTCCAACTTCCCTACATTCTTTTCCTATTTCAGTTTCAGAACTAATGAGAGCTTTTCTTCTTCTTCTCCCTCCTCTTGGCCTTTGCATGCCTGCCTCCCTTTTGGTGCCCAAAGTGAAAATTTGATTTCACTATCTTCTTCCTCATCTCTAAAGCTTTTCCAAAGACACTGTTTTTGAAGGATTTCAGCTGAAATCACTTTCTTCTTCAAGCTTCTCTTCTTGTTTGGAACTTCAAGAGGTAAGCAATGGCTATCCTCTTTTAACCTTGGTTCGGTTTGACCCTTTAGAACATCTTTATCATGCATGCAAGGTCTTCTATGGAGAAGCCTTTTCTTTTTTTCAAAATGTTGGATCTTTTAGATGTTTTCATGGGGGTTTTAGGACCCATTTGGATTCTAGGCAAGTGAATAACCTAATAATCAGATGCATGCAATGAAAACCTTATTTCTTTTAAAAATTCTAATTGAAAATGTTATTACATTCAATTGATTATTTGACTATGAAAGGTTTGATTTTCAGGAGGGTTTTTTAGTGTTTAGTTCATGTTTTATTTTCTACAGGATTTGTCTATATAGTATGGAAAGAAATTTTTGTCTAAGGATTGTTTTACAATGTTGGAAAATCCATTTGTGAACTCTGTATTTGCTCATGGTTAAATTTATTTTGATTTCTGTATTCAGTTTGTTAATGGAATGAGCTATTTTGTGTGGTGTTGGATGGAAGTTGGATTGAGGTTAGGGGAAACTCAATTATGGTGCTGGAGACTGTTTGGTTGAGAAGGAAGGTGGGGGTTCAAAATTTTGGAAAAGGAACCCCAAAGCTCGCACTTAAGCAGGCTAGACAGAGGGCTAGCTCGCTATAGCGAGACAGCCCCCTGCCAGGCGAAAGCCCAGCCAGAAGACCAGCTCTCTATAGCGAGCCAGTCCTCTGGGGTGGCTCGCTCTAGCAAGCCTGGGTTTTGTCCCAAGGCCTTTTCTGAGCCTTGTTTTCCCTATTTCATGGTAGTATGTACGCCTGAGGTCCCACTCACGCTCAGATGGAAATTTTGGGATCTGAAGGTGCATTTGATGATGGAAATTAAGTAAAAAATAAGGAGAACCTTTATATTTGAATTACCCGGGGAATACCTTTAACTTTATCAAAGTCTTGTTGTGCACTTGGAAGCCTCAAATGCCGGATAACTTCAAAGGCATCAAATTCATTCTTATAACACGACATTTGGACTTTGAGTGCTCATTGAGACGGCCCTAGGTAAGCCATTCCAACTCAATTAACTACCTCATTCCAATTTAGAAGATTTATACATTTTCTTATAAATCGATTTGAAATCTCTTTGAGTAGTTCGCCACGTTGGAAAATATCGGAAAGGCTACTCGTTTGATTCGCTTCGTATTTGTCCATTTGTATTTTGTTCAGAATAGTCCTTTTATCGATTTAAAATAGGTTCTGATGATTTGATTTGTATCAATTTGGATTCTGTCGGCACCACTAAGCTTGGGTTGCTGGGCTGATCACCCGGCTTGGGATCCTTAAATTTTTCGCCAACTGTAGCTTGAACACTTTGTTTGTTTGCAGTCCATTTCGCCGCAGACTTTGTTTGTTACCCATCTATGTTGGGACATTATGTATCATTTGTTTGCTCCGGCCATTTTATATGGCAACGGTTATTGATTGCTCTTGTTACTTCGGTAATAGGAGAATATAGCTCAATGTGGATTGTTATTATTTTGTTTGGTTCGTATTAATCTTTCAAATGTTCTCATTGTAAATGATTGAATTCGGTATTTGTCTTCTTTATTTCATCGTTTCCTATGCTTAGACTTTTAAATGTATCATTATGATTTTAAAATGTCTTTGCGAACACTTGTCGTTCTGTTCTCTGCTTTATTTGCTTGTCAGACCATCGTGGCTAATACTCATTTGTTTGGTGACAGATGTAGACCCTGCTGCCCGTGAGGTAGAGCGTGAGGAGGAGGCAGTTGAGCAACCGGTTGCTCGAGAGTGGCAGCCCGATGATGTCATGTAGACATCGGGTTGGGTAATGAGACTCGTGGTCATTTTGGGGGTTGATGATGTTTCAATTTGGGAACTTGTTACTAGCCTTTGTTGGCTTTTCAGTGGGATGTAAAACTTTAAACTTACTTTTGTGATGTGTTAAAACTTGAACTAACTTGGAGTTTGCTTATGTATATATTTCTCCTTTTGATGCAAGGCTTGAATTTCTTTATTTGCCTTCAATTTTAATTATGTGTTTGCTACATGCTTCCGCACATATATATAATATTGGTTGTGATTTGATTGTCGGATTGTGATGGATCGCATTGGAATCCTCACCGCTGAAACCTGTGGGAAAAACAAGCGTGTGCGAGCAAAATTTTTAGGCCCGTTGCTCCGCGGCTCGGATTAGGGCCTTAGCTGGCTCGGCCTCGGTCCGGGGTCATGACATAAACTTATAATACAAATCTCCAGAATGGTCTAGAGGGAGAAACCTCATTGGCTTAATTTCTTTCATTATGTCCCCATAGCATCAATTCAAGGCCGAGCAATTGTTGTCATCTTTGCACATTAGACCACTAAATTATTGTAAACCCACAAAACTAGGTAGCCACAAGAGACACATTTATACTTCAATAATCTCTTTATGAGATAAAACACTATTCACATGTATTAGCCAATCAAAGAAAACATTTGGATTCAATCGTCCATCAAATTTGGAAATTTCGATTTAATCTCTTCATTGGCTTAATTTCTTTCATTATGTCCCCATAGCATCAATTCAAGGCAGTGCAATTGTTGTCATCTACACATTAGACCACTAAATTATTGCAAACCCACAAAACTAGTTAGCCACAAGAGACACATTTATGTTTCAATAATCTCTTTATGAGAGAAAACACTATCCACATGTGTTAGCCAATCAAAGAAAACATTTGGATTTAATCATCCATCAAATTCGGAAATTTCAATTTTTATACCCAATTCATGATCAACATTTGTAGCTACCTGATCTATAATTTTGATTCATTGAGCCGCCAACATTGTTTTGGTTCCTTCGTTAGTTTTCCAAATTTTTTAACCCGGCACACCAAGTCAGCATGAGATTCCTCCATCTTTCGAATGCTTGCGTGCAGTTGCATTTAGGGCAGGTTTGGCAAAAATCGTCTCAGAGGAATCCATGTCAGTTGAAAACCCATGTTTAGGTGAAACATGGTGAATCAAAAAGCCCCGAGGTCTCCCGATTACAAAGCCCTCTCTCGTCTCCAATTGTTTTTCTTATTGCTGCTACCAAGGAGGCAACGACGATAGCTACTACGATTGGAGGCGATTAAATTAACCTGCTGCGACACGCCCAAAGGTGGCTAGACTCCGCATTGTTGCAACGGTAGTCTCACTCGTTTTCCTCTCTGAGCAAGGAACAAAGACCCAAGGTCATCTCCAACCCTCCCGCAGTACGGGTAGACCTCGACCATCTTCCCACCGTCTGGTTGTACCATCCTACTCCACCATTCCTCTCTCTCTCTCCTATCGAGTCATTCACTACAAAATCAAGTTAGGGTTTTTGTTGTTTTTTCATTTTTTTTCCCCATTCTGCATATTTCTTACCTCTTTTCTTGTGTGAGAATGTGATCTGTTTCGGTAGCAAGGAAATGTCACCAATTTTCTGCACTTAGGCATGTTTTTTTCTATTTGGCATATTGAATCTTTTGTGCTGAAATTGAAAGAATATGAGGTATTTCTTGAAACACATTTATTTCGTTCGGGAGCGGAGGGAATCATTTTCTGTAGCACCGCACGCGTGCATGATGTTAAATAGTCCTCTAGGTGGTGGTGCGGGATAGAGCTTTGAGCTGTGCATTCTTTGTTATGTAACATGGAAGGAAATGATTTTGAGTGCAATGAAGACTTTACCATGAGTAGAAGAATCCTTATGTATTCTTTTAATATTATTTTTTTAGGAAAACTTCAAATAAGGCCTTAGATTTTTTCCTTATTTCAAAAATTCTGAGAGAATTTTTACTAAACGTTCCCTTAGGTTTTGTGATTTTTGTTCTGTTTGTAGAACTAGGCATTTCAATGACTTGCTCAAAGGTTTGCTTAGACCAAGGGGGAGTTCTCCTCATTGACAAATTTAAAACGATTGATGGGTTAGAAACAAATAAAAAAATAGTTATTTGTAGCACATTGGAATAAGCTTTTTTTTTTTTTTTTCAGTTGATTGTGGTTGGGAGTTTATTGAACACATGACAAATGCATATTATGCATTACCTAATTTGATATGTGCAATTGATCCATTAATTCATATTTACATGGTCAGAGTCAAAGTCTATATGCCCTGGTTCCATGGCTTATTTCAATGCACGAAACATCTTGCTTGTTTTCAATTTACTGTTTGTCCCGTTTTTTAATAATCCATTTACTTTAGTTTATGTTCTATTTTTCTGCTTGTGAAGATGTGAGTATGGTGTGATCTTGTGGGCTTTACTTTTGATATAGTACACCAAAAGCCATCATGTTTGAAATTGTTGGCCTCAAAGTAGATTGATACTATAGGGTGGGGGTGAATAGTATGATACGAAAGATAAATGGGTTAATGCTTAGCCGATGATGATATCGGTGTGGACATGTCAGGTCCCACTGTCACAATTTTTTTCTATTTCATGTTTAACATGCATAATAATTGCTCATGGGAATTCTAACGAGCTATATAATGCAGAGAAAGAAATAGAACTTATTATTTTCTAACAGAGCATGCTATTTATAGTGGTGTTTTGGGGCTGAAGAAACTGCTTACCAACCAGTCTGCTTGTGTTTCTTAATTGTGGATATATGCTCATCTCTACGTTTATACCATCATTCTCACAGATATTCATATTCATGATCCACTACTTCATAAATAGATATATTAATTTTTTTTCACTATTCATATTCCACTGCTTCATATACATGCAGATGTGCACATGCTTTACTCATTTGTTTTTCTTGCACGAGCTAAACCGACTTGGTTTTGGATGAGTTTTATTTATGGAGTAGTCCAACTGTCATTTAAACTCACATGCCTTGCCTTTGCAGCTTTCTTTTGGTGCAAGTGAAGAAATACACTTTATATCTATCAACTGTAGACATGTCAGTTGTTAGCAGCTTTGCTTGTTGGCTAGTACATATAAATCTATGTGGAGGAGCCATCAGAAAATATGATCTGCTATGCCACCTCTCTTTGGTGTTATTGCTGTTTGTGTATAATATCAATATGTTCAATATACATTCTTGAACTCATGTGTTGGTCTGCAAAACCTGACTAATACAACAACCCCAACTTCGAAATTTCTCAATCAGATCCAAAAAGGCTTGAATATTATGCCCTATACCTAAATAGACTGGGTCAAGACAAGCTTCAAGTCGGTAGTAATAGTTAGGGTTATGACTTTGATGATAGATGATGAAAGATGAATTTGAAGGTCTCATAGTTTATGGGCACTCATAAAATGTTGTTTATGGAAAATAGGTGGGGTTCAACTTTATTATGGCAAGAAACTTTTGAGTGTTTTTCTTCTAATCAAAAGATGGGCGGTATTCCAAATCAACATATATGTAGAACTTGTTTGTTTAACACTCATGTAGGATGTCTCAACCAAGTAGCTCTCAAGCCGCAAGAGGATCTACTTTGAGAAACATGAAGTGGACGAACACAAATAATGTAGCACTCATCCACATCATGCTTGAGATGCGCAAAGAAGCCAAAGTTATTCCTGGGGGGTTTACCTTGGAGGGATGGGCTTTGACAACAAAGGAAATGCAAACAAAGTTTGGGCCATGATTCGGCAAAAATAAGTTGAAGAATAGGTTGAAGAGCTACAAAAAATGGTAGAGCATGATGAAGGCTATGCTAAACTTAAGTAGGTTTGGATGGGACGAAGAAAGGAAAAAAGTCATTGCTGAAGCAAGGGTGTGGGATGATTACATAGCAGTGAGTTCTTTATTCAATTTATAAAAGCTTTTTCGAAAATGCGCAAGTATGATTTTTTTTCTTTCTTATTATTTTGGAACGCAGGCACATCTTGGAGCCAGCATGTATAGGCCTAGGAGCATGCCCAACTACTGCATCCTATGCGAAATATTTGGTGACTCAATTGCCGATGGTTGAGATGAATTAGTTGCAAATGATATTACTCGATCACCACCTTCCATGCATAATGATGCCTTGCAAGAAAATGACCTGAATGATGACGATGATGCCACCCCAAACACCGAGGAGGTTGGGGATGAGCAGATCTCTACAAATAGGGGGCGTAGTGCCGCCCTTGGAGGCTCCTCCCGTCAAACAATAAGGCACCAAAGCGCAGGGGATGCAATGGTGGTAGTCGTCCAAAGCATGGCAGATGCGATACACACAATGGCAAGGAATACATCTTAAGAACAAATGAAGAATGTGTGGGAAGCAATACTACCCCTTGATCTAGAGCCGGTAATGAAGTTAAGGGCATTTCAACAGCTAGAAAATGAAGAGAATGCCTCACAGTTTCTGGCCTTAGATAACGAATATCGCAAGCTCTTTATACTTAACTTCCTTAACATGTTTAACACTAGTGTTTTGGGTTATTATCTTGGACTTCTAATTATCTTGGACTTCTAATTTGCTGGTCATGGTTGGTTTTTTGGACTCATACATGCTTTCATTTTTGTTTGATCATGTGTAACTATATTAACACTTTATGTCTTTTTATTGTTGGAATGTCATGAACACTTTTATTCAACTTTATGGAATGTCATGACTTATTTCAATTAGTTATATCTATCTTCACCCGCAGCATGGAAAGGCTGGATCTTCTGTTACTATTAACTAGTGTTGTTACGTCAACATGTCTTTTATGGTACCGTTACCAATATCTAGCCAAAGATAAAGTTCATGAATCCGCACAAAGTGGAAAGACTTATCTCAATGAGATCTGGACTGAACACCCTCGTAAATGTCTTGATATATTCAGAATGAGTAGTGGTTGTTTTGTATTATTAGTGAATGGCTAAAGCACATGGGACATTTAAGAGATTCTCATACAGTGTCAGTGGAAGAGCAATTGGCAATATTTTTATTCACTGTCGGTCACAACCAAAGAAATCGCATAATGTAGAACTTGTTTCCACATTCAGGAGAGACAATCGGCCAATACTTTAACTTGACCCTTGATGCAATTGTAAAACTCGCGCCATATTAAGTGAAGCAGTTTGAAGGGGAGTGTCCACCTGAGATAGCAAATAATCATTTGTTCTATCCATCTTTCAAGGCAAATGTTTTAATGATAATGAATTGCAAAAAATAAATTTTCATATGGTGATGCATGTTGTACTTGTTTATAGGATTGTGTCGGAGCAATAGACGGTACACATATCCCAGCATGGGTTAAACTTGAAAATCAAGTCTGTTTTCGCAATAGAAAGGGAGGATTGTCATAGCATGTTATGGCCGTTATATCATTTGATATGTGTTTTCATTATATCTGCGCTGGATGGGAAGGATCTGCTTCGGATTCAAAGATTCTACAACATGTGGTTTGGAGACGAGCCCAAAATAGGTTACGTGTTTCAACTGGTAGTAAACTTTTAGCCCTTTGTCATTAAATGCATAAAGTCTATTATGTTTAAGGCATAACATTACTGTCCCAATTTAGTTTTATAGGAAAATAATTTCTTGTAGATGCAGGTTATGCAAATACGCGGGGAGTTTTAGCGCCATTTCGTGGGGTTCGGTATCACCTTAAAGAATGGTCCACAACACAAGTGCCTAAAACTGAACATGAATTGTTCAACTTGCGGCATGCAAAGCTACGCAATATAGTGTAGAAAACATTTGCGGTGCTAAAGCAACAATTTGCCCTTCTCCAAACTCCTCCAAGATATCCTATCAAGACACAAGTGAAGATTGTTGTGGCATGTTATGTTGTACACAACTTCATCCGTCAATGGAATCTTGATGATGAGTTATTCAAAGAAGCACTGTTCTTGATGACGGAAGAGGCTGATCTTAATGATGAACAAGACCACGATATCGAAAAGGATAATATTGCTGGTCCTAGTGATGTGGACAAACAATTTATGACAGATTTTAGAGAAAATCTATCTAAAGACATGTGGGAAGCTAGGGGGAAGGAGAGCTTGACAGATTTTAGGGTCTTCCTTCTTTTTTTGTTATAAATATTTTTGTAAGTGGGGATTGACGAGGTTTTTTGGTTGGCCCAACCTATGGGCATGATTTTTGAGTGGCCCAGCTCCACCTCGGTTGTGTCTTTAAGGTAAGATGCTAGTGGGGTGGAGCTTCTCCTTTTTGTGTGTGTGTATTTAGCTCTTTCCTTTGGAAATATATACTTATCTTTTCTATAAAAAAAAAATCGCTTCACTCTTAGTTAATGGATTAGTTGTGATGGATGCAAACTTTTCTAATATTTTTCAATGTGATGGATGTTGAATTGTGCCATTTTGTTGTTCTTTTATGTTTTTTAGCGCCATTACACTCTCTTGGGTGTTTGTGTTTGCTTGGGATTTGCATTGAAATGCCTTATGATAGTGAACTGAGAAATGTTTATTAAATGATTATTGTCTCTCAGTTGAAAGGAGTATTTGTTGAATGTGAATTATTCAGTTGAAGTTTCAAGGACGATTGAATTTAATCAATTTGTTGTTGTATTGCTTGTCATTTGGAACTTTGATTTGCAGGGAAAGGGTTGTGTCAACGTTCAACCAGCGTAGAAACATTCACCTGGTTAATCTTTAACTCATTTGTACAGGCTTGATAGCTCACTTGATTTTTTTCAGAATATAAGCATTGAGTTTTCTCTTTTATATTTTGGATCTGTTAATGCTGTTTTTATTTTTTTAGAGTACTATTCTCATTTAAACAGTTTTCACAATGCTGCAAACCATACAAGTTGGATATTGTTTTTCTTTCTTATGCAAAGTCATTTCTAGCTCTTGTAATATTGGTTTGGGGTGAAGTTGAGAAACAACAGTCCTGCATAAAAAAAAGTATGTTCTCTTTTCCTCAATTGAAACTTGAAAGCAGTGATCATGCATTAGTCATAAGACAATGATCTTGTATTAGTTATAAAATGATACTTGTTATATGAACCGATGGAAACTTAGATTTATCATTGCCAATAACTTTTGCTGACCATCTATTCAGTATATTAATCGTGAGTCAAAAAAAAAAAAAAAAAAAAAAACAAGGCAAGTGAAATGAAATGATTGTTGGTAGGTAGGTTATACTTAACAAGAACTCATTGCATAAATGTACATAGGGTGATTGCTTTTTGTTCTTATTATGGTGGCTCAAAGCCTCAAACTCATAGTCTAATTACATGTTTGCTTCTGGGTTTCTTTGTTGATCAGCTCATTTCAACATGAATGTAGTCACTATAATGATAGGCAACAAAACCGATCTCAAGGATGGCAGAGAGGTCAGCGCAGATGAAGGCAAGACCCTAGCTGAAGCTTAGGGTTTGTTCTTCTTGGAAACCTCTGCACTTGATTCATTGAATGTCACTACAACTTTCCATACTGTTGTCAGAGAGATCTACAACATTTTGACTAAGAAGTTCTTCCTCTCTCAAGAACACAAGAAACAGGATCCAACATGGATGGCAAATGGTAAGACCATGGTGCTACAGGAAGATGCCAGTGAACCAGATAGCCAGCCAAAAAAAGTTGGATGTTGTTCTTCATAAATGCACCAATTAATGTTAGATTTCACTGTCTCCGAATCTCAGGTTCTTTTTGGAATCCTAAATTGCCATTCCATGTACTTTTTGCATTGTTATCCTCCTTTGTAAAGGATTGTTTGTATTTCCTTTTTTAATGGTTAGATGTTGATGGGAGGACTCTAATGTATTACTCTTTTTTTATTAGTGATTATATTATATTGCAAAAGGCATGTGTATGTCATCTGGGCCAAAATCTAGCAAGCCCTACGTTGGGCCATAGCTTGTAATTTATTCTTGGATGGCAATACCAGCCATTGGACTGAAGTACTTTGGAGGATAGAAAATTGATGGTTGTGATTTCCATGGCCATGCTTTTCCACACATGTCATTCATGAAAGTGTTAGAAAATGTGATTGCTTTGACACAGTAGGGTATTCTTGATGAAGGGTTTAATATTGCTCTCACGCCACACATACAAATGAATTTTAGGGCTGTATGGCTTTTCCCAGTGTTATTTGGTTTATGTGTTCTTGCTGTTTCGTGAAGAGCACACATGAGGGCGTTAAAATGTTGTGTGACCTACAGCCTACATGGATCCTAAAGCCTGAATTGAAAGTACTGTGCTCTATTGGTCATTCTTTCTGGGGCAAAGTGCATGTTTTTGTTGCTTATTTGTCTCTGCTGTTCTCTTTCAATTAGTGTATTATATCATATTAGATAGACGAGCTTATCACATTGCCAACAAGAAGGTTGCAGGTGAGTAGTGAAGGGCAAGGGCCTTACAACATACAAACAAGGAAGTTGCCCTATCGATAGTGTCGCGACCCCGGACCGGGTCAAGGCCTAATCTGGGATCGGGACGGTGCTTAAAGGATGATGATGATGAAGCAATGTCAACACAATGATTAAATGGCCCATACGTACACGGATTCAAGAAGAATATTTTGTCCGTGCACATGATTTCCCACAGGATTCCGCGATGAGGATTTCATATACAAGTCATAGACATTCATTCAGGATACGGAAGCGTGTAGCAAATCATGAACATGCCAGTTCATTCCATAAACAAGACTGATTGTACGAGTACCTATTACATAGTATCAAAGTGAGCAATGATCATTAGCATTTCCCAATAATATCAAGTTAAAATTTATACAAAAGATCAGTTAATTAAATTGCCCCCAAAATAATGGCCAACAAAGGCCAATACATCCAAAAGAATATCCCCCAAAATATGTAATAAAAAACCCCAAAAAGTGTCGTATCTCGAAGCTGGACCGAATGTCTACATGACATCGTCAGCTTGCCATTCAATTATACGTTGTTGTTCACCGATCGCCTCCTCTGGCTCCTTCTCGAAGGCAATTGGGTCTGGACCTGAGTACCAAAATAATGGGTCAGACACAAAGGTCTGGCAGGTAGGTGAAAAGATATACAATAAATTTAAAATAATGATACCTTGGGAAAATATTGAAACCTATATGAATAATGAATTTCATAAAAGATAATGCATCATTTATTAGAAAAGACATGTGCAGTATAAAACATGTAAAGGTACCAAGAAATAAGAACTAGCAAGATGCAAACCACACAAAGCTAAATCCTCTCTCACTAAAGTGATGAGAGCAATATCGAGGCGTTGACCTCAGTCACTCGAGCTGAGGAGCGTCAACGATATTCATAGAAACATGTAAAGATGGACGGGACCGCGGTAGCTAACCGGGTATCAGGACAGAACAGGATCCAGGCTGCAGTTGGCAGGACAGGAGGGGGATCTCCAAGACAGTGGGTCAAACCGACAAGGTAATCCAAGCTTAGTGGTGCCGACTCATAGGTCATATGCAAGAAATCGGGACAAGTACATATATAGCGGGACATGATGCCCTTAGGCACAATAACATATTTATATCGGGTCAGGCATAACAGGCTAGCAAATTGCTAAAACATAATTTCAGTATTTCCGGGGCATGACTAGTCATATAATATAAAGTTTGAAGTCCATACTTGAAATTCGGGTAAAATAAAGCATCAATGGATTCCCTATAAATTTTCGGGTCAAGCGTTGAGGGTCTAAGATTCAGATCAGTGTGAATAGGGTCCCGTATGTCGGATTTGATATTAATTTGGTACTCTTTGAGAATTAAGGACATTTCGGGTCCCTACGCACATTGATAAGTCTAAAAATCCTCAACGAATCTTCGTAATGGGGTTTCTTTCTCAATCGGGCTCCATACAACACTTCTTAGACCTTTTAATTGCATTGGGGCTCCATACAATACCTCCCCAAGCATTAGAATAACATTTCAAACCTCCTAACATTGACCCACGCCTGACAGACAATTGGCTCGAACAGACTGGAAGGTGCGCTCGAGCGAATTGCTCTCTATCTAGGGTTCGCTCGAGCGGACCTGCACGTATCAGGTTGGCTCGAGCGATCAGAAGGTTGGCTCGAGCCAACGAGGTTCTGTGAGGGGTTCGCTCGAGTGATGTGTCAAGGTCGCTCGAGCGAACTATCCAGAAACCTATTTCTGAGTGCAGTTCGGGCTCTTCTTTCTTCTTCTCATTCCATACATTTTTAAGCACTCATTCTATACAAAATGAGGACTCCAAAACCCCAATCAAAGATCCCTCCAACCTCATGCATTCTTCCATCAAAATATCCCTAAAATACATCCATGAATCTATTTCATTCATCTCCATTTCACCATTTAAAACAATCCATCCAAAAGAAAATCAATAGGTGCATAAATCAAGATATAAACAAGTAAAGGAAGCCAATCAATATGCTTTTTTTTTCAAAAGGTAGAGAAACCATAGCAAGAGGAAGATATGAAATCATTAAACCATGATGTAAATCAAATTTTCCATAAACATGATAACATTCAATATTAATCTAATCATCCACTTGCCTTAGGTCCAATGTTAAGCAAATCAAAGCTCTAAACACCCTCCAAAGCTAATAGCACCAAGCTACACAAAAACCCGCAAAACCACAAATGAGAAACTTTAAAAATCCATAAACCAAGAACAAGAAGGAGAGGGCTTGCAAGTGGAAAGATAAAGTATCTCTAGGGTTAGAGAAACACATAACTAGAAGATTAGAGAAGTTTCTTACTTGGAAGTTCTTCAATGACAAGAGTTAGCTCAAAAGAAAGCTCTAACGTCCATGGATTTCTCTTCTAGTGGTGTCCAAGGGTAGCTTTCAAGAAGTTTAAGAAGATGGTGAAGCTCTTTTCTTGATTTGGTAAGAGTTTAGTGAAGGATTGGAGATGGGGAAGCAAGAAGAACAAGGAGAAAACCCTAGGGATGGAACTTCCTTCTTCCACATTGAAATGAGTGAGAAGGGAAATGAAGAATAAGGGTCTCACTATATAGGATATAGAGGTGGAGCCCACAACTTAAAGAAGAAAATGGGCTGAAAACATGTCCTTTAGGACCTCGGATGAATTCGATGAAGCAGGCAAAGTTGATCGGCAAAATTTCAAGTTTCCAAAAAGTATATGTTTCGCGGGTTTTGGTGACATCGAAAATAGTGTCCAGATTTTGTGTAAAAAGACCATTTTGCCCTCAAATTGGGAAAAGTCGGGTTTCGGGGCTTTGAACGGGAACGGGGTCAACACGAAAGTTGTAAGGATTAACAAGATGAGTCAGACGGGATTAAAACACAATTTAAGGAATCTCAAAAAATCCCCCAAGCTCACGCAAAGTCGTAATACGAACCCTCAAAGGGTCTCACTAATTCCAAAGGCTCTCGAAATTCTCCAAAGCTATTTAAAAAGCTATTCTAATCCCAACTTAACCAAAATCCACTAAACACACTTAAAGCTAAAACACAGCTTAATTAATGCTAATCGAGGTCTCTCGGGTCGGGGTCTTACAGACAGCACCACTATCATAGGCGCTTTTGGAGTCTCTCTTTTGTGTAAATTTTACTAGTGAACAAAACCAATGCCTTCCTATCAAAAGAATATACACATGCGGCTATCAAATCAGCTCCTTTTAGTAGTAGATTGGACTCTTGCAACTTAAAATCAGCTCCTAATAGGTTGGAAAAAAAAATGGACATGCCCTCCTTCAAAGGGAGACAATGTCAAAATTTAAAAAAAAAATACTTTTCCAAGTTCAGAAAGTTTATATTTGTCATTGTTTAGGATACGGGGTGGGTTAAATTGGAGACGGTGACTTGGAATATAAGATATGATGGGGGGTATTAATGAATTTGAAATGGGGATAACCAATATTTGTTTATCATTATATATATTTTTTCCGTGGATTCCTCTCGCTTACCAAATGTGGGTTTAAAGGAATCATCTATGATTCTTTTGTGCTAGCCAAACGTGAAATGCGATGAATCCTCTCCCTTATGAATCCTTTCTGAAGAAATTCTAAATCCATGGCACCAAGGATTCTTCTAAAGAGAGGAATCCTCTCAAGATCTTGGTATATACATGTATCTCCTTAGTGAGTTACTCAAGGGACATAATTGATGGCTCCTTGCTTGACTATTTATTTGGACTCACTGTGTTAAACACTTGGGGGAAATGAGCTCTTATTCCAAATGATGTAGAGCGAGGGACCTAATGATATCGTTCGATGGGGGCAGATCCACTTTATATGGACATGGGCGACGGCCCCAGGTTTATTTGGGAAAACCCCCAAACGAGATATGTGCTAGATGGGCATGCCTTGTTACTCGTAAGCCTTATCGCCCCACGTTCTACTCCAGAAGGACAAAAACCCCATTCCCTTTCCAACTCCTTCAGCCTCCTCCTTCCCCTTCGGCGGCGGGATAAGCACAGTTGTCCGCGCTTGCACAGGTCTCTCTTCGGGAGCAATATGACAACTATTCCCCTCTCTCAATCTCTTATCCTTCTCCCTTCTCCGACTTTCTCTCTTTTCTGAAATCATTATTTTGGTACTATTTTCAGATTTTAAGATGCCCTCGTAGGAAGTCTGAGATTGTTTAATTCTGAAATATGAACTTTTGGATTTGTTTGAATTCCAATCTTTGGATTTCTTGTTTTGTATATTTATTTATTTTTATGGGTTCTCTAGGCATTTGATTGTTGGGTAAGAGCAAAAGGCACCTTCAAATCAAGATTTGAAATTGCAACCCTTTTTGTGGTTTTTGGAAGAATTTAAGAGAGGACCTTTTTTATTTTTTTTCTATTTGTAGGAATTCTATTAATTTGTTTCATTTTGATTCTTGAGTTGTTGGGATATATTTGGATTGTTATTGGTTTTTCTCTATAAATTAGATCTAAAAAGTATGACTCGGTATAGAAAAAAGGAATATGTAAAACCCTTTAGCTATTTTTTGCTTCTTTTATGTATCAGGTCACATTGTAAAACCAGTTGCCTATTTCTTAATTCTTACTAAAATATTCTACCATTAATTTATTTCTATTGGAACAACTTGTTAGGTATTAAGTTTCCTTTCTTTTATTTCATTTAGTTGGTTTCAATTGACCATCGTTTGCCCCACCCAAATGAAAGTCCTGGGTTTGCCACTGTGGTTAGGCGTATCTCGCTTTGATGATGGGTCAAAACAAAGTAAAGCCAAGCAGCCCCATTGGTTTCAAATAACAAAATATCACCGCCCTTTGAACAAATCAATGTTCTTTTATATCTAATATCCAATCACCAATCATGTACGACCCATAGGTGATTTCTCATCCATGAATTTCCCATCATGTAGTGGCATAGGGTTAGGGGTGCATATCGGGTCGGGTTCTGGGTTATCGTACCGGGTCTGACCCGACCCGGTATTTTTTAAGACCTCTAGACCCAGTCTGGTAACCCTGTTAAATAAAATCGGGTTATCGAGTAACCAGGTTTGGATTTCAGGTAACCCGGGAAGAAAAATATAATGAATGTCAGACACTGTAGAGATAGATAACTGTGATAGATAACGCCACCTCACCACGAAAAGGGTGCTTTGTTTAGAGCCAAAATGCATGCCCATCCATGTGGGTCCCACACGAAATTCTAAACATTGACATTGCTTTTCCAGAAATAACAAGTCGGATGATGGGAAAGGACAATTATGACCCGGAGTCAACTTCCCCCACAACTATCTCCTGGGCCCCACCTGAATATCCCCTGACCAACATCCACCGTCCATCTCTTTGGCCCACCAGCATATGCCGTAGGATTCATCTCCTAAAGATCGAGCCCCTGGGCTTTTTTACACCCGCCACGTATGTATCTCTCTCTCTCTCTCATCGTCCCTTCCCTTCCGTCAGCTGCTACTCTTTCACCCTAATCAAACCCATCTTCGTGAAAATCCCCAATCTGTTTTTCTTTTCACATTCGTTGCTTTCAGGAAGAAGGAAATGCCTGATTTCACAGATTGAGAGATTGAGATCAGAAGCTCTCCTTTCATTTTTCTCGTTTTCCTCGTTTCGTTCGTCTTCGTGTTTTCTGCTCATTGATCCATGATTTCTGCTCCGGGACGAGATCTTGAATCTTGAAGGAGTCAGGAAGCTCGTCTCCGACGACGATGACTATCTCCTCAGACTCGCACTCGCCGAGATCCTCGACAATTTAGGGTTTCTCACCCGATCCGTCGCCCGGCTCGGGAAGCGGTGTTCCGACTCGGTGCTGCGAGGGCTCGACGCGGTATTTGAAGATCTGGCGAAGAATGCCTACGCTCAATCTTAGTGAGGAGGAAATTGAACTGATGGTCAATAATGCAGAGAAATGTATGTTGGAGGATGGCGAGTGCAAGGCGTGCTTTACAAAATTAAAACTTGTTTTCATTTGTTATCGGGTCACCCGATAACTTATAAAATATAAACCCGGAACCCGAACCTGTTAAGTAAGGTCCGGGCCAGGTTTGACCCGGTCCAATAAATTCTTTATCGGGTCAGCCCGATAAGGTCCGGGTCGGACCGAGTTCAAGACCCGGTGTGCACCCCTACATAAGGTTGTGTGGGGATGTTGATATCCATTAACTAGAGAAGAAATCCCTAATGCCCACATAAATAAGTATAGAGTGCTATCAGTAGTATCCTTATCCCAAAAAATAATAAAAAAGAGATGTAGGCAGTGTTTGGTTCGCCGGAATGGTTTTAGGCAGGAATAGAATAGAGAGTGGAACGAGTCTGGAATGGAATAAGGTAGGAATGATGATTCCCATTGCAGCTTGGTTTTACTAAAGAATCAATCCAGTAATAGAATGGTGATTCATGTTCTTGCGTTTGGTACGCTGGAATGATGCCCGGAATGGAATAAAATTTACATAAGAAAGACCAAAATACCCTCGATCTAAAATGCAATTTTCATAGCCGGTGATGTGATTTCACGCACCAAAAGCAAATCACTGAAGAAGAACAGGAGGACCTCTGCAATGTTCAAGTCCATCTCTCTCTTACAAACTCCTTTTAGATCTCTACCGCAAACCTGAAAGTCCAATATCAAATCCTAGAAGGGGGGAGGGGGGTGAATAGGGTGAGCTCAAAGACCTAGACCAATTTTAATTCTTTTTATTTTTAAGTTTCTTATTCTTTGATGAAGATTGATTATCTTGAGAAAATGAGTGGACTCTAAGTTATGCATTCACAAGAAACCAACAACCATAAGCTCATTTAACAAAATTATTAAACATAAGAGCTTCAATCATATAAAGAAGGCAAATGATCAACCACCATAACACAAGTATTTATAGTGGTTCGGCCAACATACCTACATCCACTCCCGGCTTCCCTACCGGATTTCCACTATCTCAAACTGAGATTTAGGTTCACCTCCAACCTTACAAAAACATCACTATGCTTTTCAAGGCTTAGCATTAACCTTTACAACCACTATTTATGCTTTTCAAGGCTAAGCACCAACCTTTACAACAAGTAGTTTTTTCTCTCAAATATTATGCCTATGAATGCATGGATAAGAGAACAACTAAGTGCAATTTAAAGTCTCTAAGTAGGCTGATTTGAAAATGTAAACTTAACTTCTAGGTACATGCATATGAATGTAAGAGTCTATGATTAATGCATGTACTAGAAAACACTCTAACTCTTTTTAGAAAGAAGAAACTCTAAATGACGCAAAGATATTAATCATATGTATGAGAAAGAGTAGAATGAAAAATACATGGTTTGTAAAGATAAACAAACTTGAGTTAAACAAATGTAACTTAAATCTAACAAGTTAGTTTTGAAACATGAAAACAAACTCATGTGAATTAAAAGCCATATGTTGTAGTCCTATAGATAAACAAGTTTAAAGTCCTAAAGATGTTAGGAAAACAACATTCAATCACTTATAACATGCTATTGGATAAAAAGAAGGTTTAAGACATAGCATGAGATATTTTGAGAAAAGAGAGCACACCCATTTGAGATGAATCAAAGGTTGAATCAATGGATTAGCCCCATAATCCCTTCACTAATACTCTTAAAAGTTCCTTCTTCCTTGGCCTCAAAAGTCCTCCAAAGTTCAGCAACTTTTCCTAAAGAAAAAGCCACTTTTTATCGAGAAAAAGTTCCCAACGGCTAGTGCCTGGTCGACCTGGTATAGGGCCGGGTCGACCGGGTGCTCAACGGGCATTTTTCTGCCCGTTGGAGAGGTCTAACGGTCATTTTCCCTGGTCGACCCGCAGTGTGCTCGGTCGACCGACCACACAGGAGGTTGACCTAGAGACAGCCCAGAATTTCTGAAATTTCAAAAATTTGAAACTTTGAGGGTTGATCTCCAAGGGGCTTAGGGGCACTGATATCAAGCTTGGATTCATGACAAAGTGAAAATGAAATTTGATTTTTTTAAAGCCATAAACCTTTTAAACCAAAAAATGAATATAAAGATGAAATCTTTGGAAAGCTTGAAATGAATTTTGAACCCTAAGATTAAACACTTGGAACTTTGAAAATCTGAAATAAAAACTTAATGACTTGAAGAACATAATGATTTTGAAAACATGCATAACATACAATAAAAACAAAGATTATGAATATGGATTGTGCATGAAGATCCCTAGATTAAGGAAATGAATGAATGAGAGGTCAAGCTATGAAAATGAATGCATCCTATCAAATTGCAACAAAATAAAAACTCTAACAAAACCCTATTTTCCTTTTTACTCATTCTCCCCATCCAATTCTAAATCATATATCCTTCTTCTTTAGAAACCCAATTAACCCAATCTCCCCAACCCTCACCTCTCTTTCAAGTTCCAGCCTTTTCTCCCCTTTCTCGCATTCTTCTCGCCAGAAGAAGCTCGATGAAGACGACAGCAGCGGCGACAATGATCGATTCGTCATCCAACCCAGGCTCCGTCCAGATACCCTTATGTAGGCGAAGCTCTCTGAGGCTCTGAACCTTGCGAATTCCGGCATCGAGGACCGGCGATGTCGCCAGCCGGACCGGCGGGGCAAGGCTGTCAAGATTGGGGCTTTCTGATTCTGCCGAAGAAGTAGAACAGAGAAAAGGGAAGGTGGAGGAGGGAGGAAGGCCTGGGGCTGCCGCTGGGGCCTTCCGGCTGGTCTCCTTCCCAGCCGGCGACTGGGAGGAGGAGGAGGGTGGAAGAGGGTGGAGGGAGGAGGGGTTGATGTGATAAAAGGGGCATTTTGGTCTCAATGAAAATTACAAAAGAATGGAATGGCCGTTCCTCTGCCTCCCTAGTGGAATGGCCATTCCTCTACATAAGGGAATGAGGATTCCGGAGGTAATGATCGTTCGCCACTTTTTTGCAAACCAAACGCAGGAATGACCATTCCATTCCGACCTTCATTACAGCGAACCAAATGCTACCGTAGGATTTGATTATGAAGCTGCAAAGTCTTTGTTTTCAAAATCAACTTCTACTACATTACCACTTCAATAAAAGAAAATATCTATCCTACTTTGTCCTACTTCTAAGTAAATGAAATCACAATCTATAATTTATCTCTCTCACATAAAATCCGAACAATAAAAAGAAACCTAAGATTCGCCCATGTACAATGTAGGCCACCCATGGCTTGATTGTGGGTTTTAGGTGTGCCTATCTTGTTGGCCCAAGAGACATGTACTTGATCAGTTATATATTTAAAAAATATTTCTCTAGCATATTCTTTCCGTTCTTGCAAAAAGAAAATGGAGAGTTTCATGAGATCAGATAGATCATGGATCGATCAAGAGTTGTAAAATCAACATCACAAATTTATACAATCAATATCATATATTCATAAATATAAATTAGTTGTGTACCTGATGCCATAGAGATAAATAGAAATTTGGTAAATACCTATTAACTCCACAAGAACCTCCTCACTATCTTCATATATATTTTGTGGTTTTTTCTAGAGGTGCATATGGGTGGTTCGGATCGGTTTAGAGGGGAAACCATCAACCAAACCGAACCCATCGGTTTTCTATTTTCCCAAACGGAACCGAACAGCCCATGTGCTCAAACCGAACCGAACTAAACTGGTTCGGTTCAGTTCGGTTACGGTTTTTTTATTTTATTATTTTTTTCACAAAAAATTACAGTTCAAACTTGGTCCATCAAATGGAATGATGAGAAGCTGTGATGAATACTAAAATATATCTCATAATTCGTTTCAACAAAGGAAGCATACATCAAACGATGAATGAACTCTTTCCATCCATCATCCGGTCGTGTGATTGAATGGCCCAGGCCAGGTTTGGCCAACTTTTCAGGCCAATGAACTAAAGCAGTTCGAATCTTCTGGTAACATACACCAACAAAATTGCCAGGCACGTACTTATTTCTCTGCATAAGAACTGGACTAGACTACATTGCTTCATCCAGACCAATGAATTCAACACAAAAGGAACTTTCATTTTTTTTTTGCCAGCAACATGGGTTCGAGTGGAATGTAGCCCCAATTTTGAACTAATTGAGATGAGTCTCTTCATAGTTCACTTTCTCTTAGGTCAGACCAAACCCCTCGGCAGCGCTGAAAACCCAATAATGCACACTTCTTGGAGAACTTTCATTAAACATGTAACATGCAAGTAGAATATTACTCAAGTTAATACATACGGTCGGTTCGGTTTAGGCAGTTAACCGTGGGTTCAAACCGATAACCGACCGATGTAAGACGATTTCAATGATTTTCAAATCATTGACCAAACCGATCTACATAAAACCGATCCGAACCGTCCGGTTCGGTCAGTTCGGTTCGATTTTGCAGTGATATTGGATTTTTTGTGCAGCCTTAGTTTTTTCTGCGGAGATCAAGGTCTCACAATGAAATTAGTGTTTGGATTTGAGTCCATGAGTTTCAAACCTGAGGAGCAGAATATCCAATGATATCAATGTTTAGTATATTATATATAAGTATTTGGGTCTTAACTTTGGGCCAGGTCTAGGCCCTTTCTTTGAGATGTGGGTTTAGGTTTACCTTTTCAATTCATATCAAGATTTGGGTATATTGAAGGATAACAATGGATACACATATAACTGGAATCGGCCCAAGTCCATCCCATACAAATAGAATTTGGCCCCTAATTTTGGATTTAGTTTTCACTCAAACTCGGCTCGCTTGCTAAATTATAAAAAAGCTTGACTTGAGGGAGTCAATGTGGGTCACTTTAATTTAGTGGGTCGTTTTTCATTTAAAAAAATATATTTAGACTTAGATTAAATATTTATTTATATTAGCTCGGAGCCTCGTGCACATTCATTTGTAATCAATCAAAATTAATAAACTATAATATTATAAAAAAATTGAAAATAACAAGAAAACAAAAAAAGGAAAAAAAGAGTTTATTTATTTAACTAGCATGAAGTACGTGAGATGCATAGGTTAAGACTTAAAGGCGCCATAAAGCTTAAGACTATGAATAAGGGTTAGGATAATCTGGTGGGGTTGATTTTTTAAGTCCCCCCCATTCCAAAAGGAGGGCTTTCCGTATGTCCTCCTCCCATCTATAGAAATTTATCTAAGTTAGTTCCATGAGCTGGATTGCGGCAGGTGTTGTATTCTTCTCATCTAAAAACATCCAATTATATGTACAATATCTTGGGATTTTGACAGTATGGCTATCTTTAGACCTGATATTTGCTCATGAATAATCACAGGGCCCTAAGATATCATATGATCATTGACACCAGTTAGATATTAAGGTAAGTATATAGGCAAAATTCAAAGCCCATTTGGGTAATTAATTCACTTATAAGGTGAATTCAAGAGAATGGTCATTTAAAGAGATTAAAAAAGAAGTGGAATCTTACTTCTAATATTTTTTAAAGTCAGAAAGTCAATCTCTCATTGCACTAAAAATCAAAACGCCTCTTTTATTTATAAAAAAAAAGTAAAAAAAAAAATCCTTCACATATCACAAAATAATAAAAGTTAAGAAAGGTAAATTTCTTCAAAAAGTCTACACGGACAAACTCTCATGAACCACTCCATGGACAAACTCCATGGTTCAAGGGTCACATCATCTAATATTTTAGATGATATGTCCTTTGAACCATGGAGTTTATCGATGAAATGGTCCATGGGGTTGTCCGTATAGCATCTTATACTTCTTGACAACACCTGTTCTTTTCTTGTCAATTGCCCAATCAGGCTCTCTGCAATGTAAAATGTGCTGCCCTACAAATCAGATTTGTGGTCAGCTGTGTGGGACCCACATGGGGTTGTCTATGTGGCCACAGGCGCAGGGCCCTTATTAGGGCATGCTGCCCGACCCTAGTTTCCTAATTTTACAATCGAATTCCTCAAACGAATTACTATAAATAGACGAAACCCCCATCCTTCCAAAATCCTACTACATACAAACTGTATCATCCCGTCTTCATTTTTTTCCCCAAAACCTCTCTCTCTGTCTTTCATTTGCCCTCTTCTGCGTACAAGAACTGACATATAAGAAGGATCGGCTCTAATCTCTATCTTCAAGCAAGGTAAAGGTTCGATTTTTATTTTACTTAGATCTTGAATTCACCACAACTTCTGTTCATCTATTCTTCTCTAGTCTTTTCTGTAGCTTTCGGAATTCGAATGGTTTTTCTTCAGAAATCAAGATCTAATTTTGATTATACACTGTAGGGATGTAGGAATATTGAGATTTTCATGGAGATTTGCAAGGGGGAGAAGGATTAGGGTTGGACTTAGGGTTTATGTCTTTTATTCTACGAAGAGAGTAAGAAAGAGGGTTTTTTTTTTTCCTTGTTCTTCGTAGAAACAGCTTCAGGGTCTCTCACCTGTGATCAATTGAAACTCTTTCACGTGCATCTAATTCTAGCCGTGACCCGTCCACTATCATCTACCAATGGGACAGAATCTTGATTGAGAGAAAAATAACGAAATTAGAAACTTTTGAAACTTGAGGCCTTGAAATCAAGGATTAAGGTGAAGCAGGCGCTCTGATTGTCCGTTTACTGAAAGTATACTGCTTAGTGTAAAGTTCCTCTCGATTTAATATGATTAGATTTTCTCTTATATTTTTGTTGGGTCGGCCTGCATCAATACAGGATTGCTGGTTTTAGTGTGAGAAATCATAAAACTGAATGGAAGGATAATGTGCTGATTTTGAAAGCTTTTGTTTGTTACAAACAAGGGAAAAGAGATGAGGATGACAAAAGGAGACTCCAAATTTCTGAATGCCCAAAAAAACCCCACAAGGAATTTCTAGGATTGGATGTGAGACAATGATTTGATTTAATTTGAACGTTGGAAAATGGTCTGTAATTTGTGAGGTTCTCTTCCTTCTCAAGCTATATGCACAAACAGGTTTGGAATAAACGGGCTGAAGGTTTCCATATAGTTCTGATATTAGGGGGCTGCGGTAGGGGCATATTTACAAATACCTTTATCAACAATGCATTTATCTTTACAGGGAGATGTAAGAATACAACAATCAGATTGCAGGAGATTTCTAGAGAAGAAGATTCTTTGTACACCCAATTCAGATGTGGGAATTGATTTGTGTTGTGGCTTCCAGATGGGATAATTAGTACTCAAGTGCCTGGAAAAGCTTTTGGCTGAACTGTAGTAGCACGCGGAGCTTTTTTTCAGTAGT
The DNA here is from genome assembly GCA_012931725.1 of Litsea cubeba. NCBI lineage: Eukaryota > Viridiplantae > Streptophyta > Magnoliopsida > Laurales > Lauraceae > Litsea > Litsea cubeba. Next base: position 21,159,555 of record CM022953.1, on the reverse strand, counting down.
AGGCCATGCTATAGGCAATAGCCTAAAAATCGCACGCATCCAAATAATTTCAATTTTCAACTATCTAATCATACTCCCACACCACAGGATAGTATATGATACAGTTAGACATTTTTGTTAAAAAGCGACCATCTCCATTATCACTCCAACCATTGAACCTGAGCTATATGTTTATGGCTAATCATATGCTACATACCAATGTGGAAACGCCACATGTCTCCCAAAATTGGAAAAAAATAAAAAAACAGTAGTCTGATGGTGTCCACAACTATGATTCGTGTGGAGGGAAAAAAGATCTGTTACTGCCTGCTAGAACAGGCTGGAAGCATATGGTTACCTTTTCTTTCTTTTTTTCAACCAATTTGACGAGTACAATACGTTTTCAATGCACTTGACTGGGACCATCAGAGCTATCACTCAAGTAAGTTCTAGCCTCTTAGCACAAGAAAAATCAATTACCTGGTTTTACTGGAACTCTATCTAAGACTGGATTGGAAGAGGTAGTGCTGGCAATGCATCCCCATCCCCATGTTCAGGATATCAAACTAAATTCAAATTGATAATTCCATCTTTGCCTCTAATGAGGCATATATATAGGATTTACTTATCATTTATCCATTGAAGGCCTTGTGCTTATTGTTTTCAGTGCATCTATAAGGCCATCTGATTATAATAATTTTCAGGATAGATAGAACTAATATAGAACTAAACACTTTTACCTGCATTACAATCCTTTCTGAAAAGAAGTACAGGTTCTTAAAATCCCTTCTGTAAACAAATACAGGTTTTGATTAGAGAAGTCCGATCTTTACATTGCACAATATGACTATGAAAATAGATAAGCACTACAATATGCAATGGCATTTTATGTCTTTCTTCAATTTTCTAGTTTCTTCAATCAGTTTCCATTGAAATTCCTTGTCAGAGAGCTCTTTGTTGCACCAACTGAAAAGAAGCCAGTGACTGTCAGACCCCTGAAACATAAGAAACTCTAGGTAAAAATCATGAACATCATAAACTGAGATATAATAACCAAATAAACTTATGAAATAATTCCCACAGCCGTTTAACCATCTGCCCAGATTTTTCTCCGTCGGAGAAGTCACATTAGGCGACACTTTGCCTTGGTGGAAAAATATACCTATATAATTCCAGAAATATAAACTTATGCTTGAAAAACTGAATGAGAAAAAAAAAATCAATATTTCTTCTTATACCAAAATTTCCAAGATATCTTCTTGAATCTTGACTGAGTTAACCAGATTTTTGACTGAGTTGACCTGAAGCTGCCCATATAGGCCCGTTTAAGAGGAGAAAAGGATAAAAAAAAAAAAAAAAAAAAAACCCACATAAAGGAACAGTTAGGAACAATCTTTGAGCCTCACACAAGGCCCCCTGCAGGTTCACCAACCCATGCAACTTCACAAATCATGTAAGGTCTTCATGGATGCACATATGGTGCCCCTCCCTGCACCTATGTAGGATGTGAGTAGATCATTGTTCATTCCTACTTGTTCTTTTTTATCTCTGTTTGTGCTTGCTCAGTTATGGTGCTTGATCTATGGTCTCCCAAGCTCTTGCACTCTTGTGTGAGGCAAAAATGGTGGCTGCTTACTTAGGAAAAGGGGGAAATTTTGCTAGAAGAAGAAAAATGGAAGAAGCCATTAAAAATGGATTTTTTTTTTTTTTTTTTTTGAAAAGAAGTAACAAGAAGCCATACTTCCCTATGATGCTGGCTGTTTCGTATCCGGCATCCAATGAGAGTTGTCCAATCTCGACCCTCCCATTTCGTCTGATCTCCATTCTCCCATCTCTTCCTCGTTTTCTATTATCATTTGTCCATCCTCTCTAACCAACATAGAGGAAAAAAACCTTTTAAGAGGGTGCAGCAGAGAAAGTAAAGAAACATTTAAGAGGGTCACGTGCAGTCACATCAAACATCACTTTCTTTCAAAATATCATGAGGAAATGCTTCTTTGATTCACCTTCTCACGTTATAATTGTGCATGCAATAGCTGCTTTGCGCGCACGCGTGTAATTGTATGATTTTTTTAAGTCATATGAAGCCTTTGATATTCATGCTTGATCATTTGACAAATGAAGGAAATTTCTAATTGTGAATTTCTTATGTTTCAGGAATTGGATCTATTGAACTGAGGATTAGGCTTGGAACTTGGAATTGAGGGAATCATTTAGTCATAATGGGCAAGAAGAAGGGGGATGAGACTTCTGGGACCAACAAAACAAAGGCCAAAGAAGGAGGACCCAAGAAAGAGAAGATGTCAGTCTCCGCTATGCTTGCTAACATGGACCAACCAAAGCCTGAAAAGTCCAAGGGATCATCATCATTATCAAACAAGCCTAAGCCCAAGGCGAAAGCTCTCTCCTCATATACTGATGGCATTGACCTCCCACCATCTGATGATGATGATGATGGAGAAACATCAGATGATGCATCAAACAAGAGGGCAGCAACCGCAAGACCCACTGCCACGGTTGACGTTGCCGCTGTAACTGGCAAGGAGATGAAGAAGCGAGAGAAGAAAGAGCAGCTTGTTGCTCATGCAACCGAGCTTGCTAGGCAGGAAGCGCTCCGAGATGACAGGGATGCCTTCACTGTGGTCATCGGAAGCAGGGCCTCTGCCCTAGATGGGGGAAGTGAAAATGCTGCTGATGCAAACGTCAAAGACATCACCGTGGAGAATTTTTCTGTCTCAGCCCGTGGAAAGGAGCTTCTTAAAAATACCTCTGTTAAGATCTCACATGGCAAGCGCTATGGCCTCGTGGGGCCCAATGGGAAGGGCAAGTCCACCCTTTTGAAGTTGTTGGCTTGGAGGAAGATCCCTGTGCCCAAGAACATTGATGTCCTTACTGGTTGAGCAGGAGGTTGTTGGCGATGATAAGACTGCCCTTGAGGCTGTTGTGTCTGCCAATGAAGAGCTTGTCAGGCTCCGACAAGAGGCAGCATCTATCAATAACAAAGGAGATGATGGTGATGACGAGGATGATGATGCAGGAGAGAAGCTCGCAGAGCTGTACGAGCAGTTACAATTGATGGGTTCAGATGCTGCTGAATCTCAGGCCTCTAAGATCCTTGCTGGCTTGGGATTCAATAAAGATATGCAGCAGCGCACCACCCGGTCCTTCAGTGGTGGTTGGAGGATGAGGATCTCATTGGCAAGGGCCCTCTTTGTCCAGCCAACTCTTCTTTTGCTCGATGAGCCTACAAACCATCTTGACCTCAGGGCGGTTCTTTGGTTAGAGGAGTACTTGTGCCGTTGGAAGAAGACACTGGTCGTCGTCTCTCATGACCGTGACTTCCTCAACAGTGTCTGCAATGAGATCATTCATCTACATGATGAGAAGCTCCACTTTTATCGTGGCAACTTCGAAGACTTTGAGAGTGGGTATGAGCAGAAACGCAAGGAGATGAACAAGAAATTCGAGATCTATGACAAACAAGTCAAGGCTGCAAAGAGGACTGGCAGCCGGGTTCAGCAACAGAAGGTCAAGGAACATGCCAAATTTGCTGCTGCAAAGGAAGCCTCCAAGAACAAGGGAAGGGGCAAGGTGGATGATGATGAGCCTCCGCCTGAGGCTCCCAAGAGATGGAGAGATTACAGTGTGGAGTTCCACTTCCCCGAGCCCACTGAGCTCACCCCACCTTTATTGCAGCTCATAGAAGTCAGCTTCTGTTACCCCAATAGGCCTGACTTTAGGCTTTCAAATGTTGATGTGGGAATTGATATGGGGACAAGGGTGGCAATTGTGGGGCCTAATGGTGCAGGTAAGTCCACTTTGCTCAATCTGCTTGCAGGTGATTTGGTTCCCACCGAAGGCGAAGTACGGAGGAGCCAGAAGCTAAGGATTGGAAGATATTCTCAGCACTTTGTAGATCTCTTGACGATGGAAGAGACCCCAGTCCAGTATCTCCTCAGGCTTCATCCAGACCAAGAAGGATTAAGTAAACAAGAGGCTGTGCGGGCAAAGCTTGGTAAATTTGGCCTACCCAGCCATAACCACCTCACGCCCATTGCCAAACTGTCAGGGGGTCAAAAATCCCGTGTTGTCTTCACCTCTATCTCCATGTCTAACCCCCACATCTTGTTATTAGATGAGCCGACAAATCATTTGGACATGCAGAGCATTGATGCATTAGCCGAAGCACTGGAAGAATTTACTGGAGGGGTTGTCTTGGTCAGTCATGACTCGAGGCTGATCTCACGTGTATGTGAGGATGAAGAGAGAAGCGAAATCTGGGTCGTAGAAGATGGTACTGCTAGATCATTCCCTGGGACATTTGAGGAGTACAAGGAGGAGCTGCAGAGAGAGATCAAAGCGGAAGTTGATGAGTGATGCAGCATTTGACTGAGGTGGTATTTTTTTTTTTTTGTAGTTCCTACCTATACTAATATGCTGCTATGTTGTTGTTTATGGGCTTCCTCCCTGTTACTCAACATGCGTTTCTGTGGTGAAGTGAGTTTTTTGCTCGATTGAGCGGATAAATTGAAGACAATAAATATTAGTCTGTTTGATTTGTGTGATCGCAGTAATAATTATGTTAAAGAATTCTATTATTATTATTATTATTATTATTATTATTATTTTAATCCAAATTTGGTTACAACAATACAATCTACCTGGATCCAGTTAGAGTTGCGCACTGGCCAGTCAGCCTGGAACTGAAAGTGTGTCTAAACCTGGATCTGTTACTGGGGCCTGATATTCTTGCTCTCGTGCTGAACTCGGGTATGTGTATAGGAGTGGTTTGAGCTCATTAACAATTTATTTGGCTTTGCTCAATCAAAAACTAATTTCCCCAGTTTTTTTGGTCCTGCTTGACATGCAATTGAACGACTAAAAAAATTCCATTTTTGTTCTTTACCAGCAAGATCAAGACAGTGAGATATGGCATGTTGGGTCCTTTGGCTCCATTTTGTGAATTGTGTAGAGAGAGATTCGGGGTTCATAAACATGCTGTATTGGTTGTGAGTTTTGAGTTGATGTGGTTGACTGTAATATTTGAATGAAAAAGGTGTTTATTCATAAAATAGAAGTGGGAAGTGGTTATTTATGATTGTATTCGGTTGTGTTCAATCTTTTTTGCTTCCTTTCTTAGGGTTGATCATCTGGGTAAAGAGAAACAGACGTCGACTTCCTACTACTCTAAGGGTCCGTTTGTGCAGCAACGGAATCTACGAGAACGGAAGGAAGGCGCCTTTCCAGTTGTATTTGGTGCAGCGATGGAATCATGCTTCTGGATTTTCTGGGATGGGCAATCTGATATTTCCAACCAAGAGGGATGAAAAATGAGCTGCCACAGAAGAGGAAATGCAGGTTTTCCCTACCGAGGAGCTGCACAAACATACCCTAAAAATGAAGGGAAAACATGGCGAGGAAAATCCTTTATTAAGTGGAAAATCTCCACATGTGAATCTTGATTTGAGAAACCGTTTAATATAAAATTGAATAATAAATAGTCCATGATCCTTTGGTGAGGGGTTGAGGGCCCAAATCAGAAGTATTGAACTTGGGTCACCCTCCCAACTGATATGATGCTATGGGAGACGATGAATTCTGGCATCTTCCCCTCGGAACAAATACATAATAAACATTTTCTAATGCCAATCGATAAAAAATTGAAAGAGAAGAAACTAATAACTCTTGCAAGCAGTGTTGGTCCCAAGTCCAAATAAAGGAGGAGGATTAATGTTCAATTGACACTTAATGCTTGATGGTAGTGTATAACAAATTATATTTTTAGGACTTGAAACTGGGTAGAGTAAAGGCCTAGGTAATGCATGCCCTCAAATTATGTTTCGGGACCTGAAACTGGATAGGGTAAAGGCCTAGATAATGCATGCCTACCAAGAGTTTTGGCCAGCCCAGGCCTGGCCTGCATGCATCAATGGTGGAGTAAGGATAACTTCAGGCCCAACTCTTTCACAGCCTTAGGTCTCTTGCACCAAACCAAACCAAGCATTTTCCCACTAGGTGGGGTCGGCTATATGGATTTGACAACGCCAATCAAATCTGTTTAAGGCCATGTCCTCCGTTAGATCCATGTAGGCAAGGTCATGTTTAGTAGTTTCTTTCCAACTTCTTTTGGGTCTCCCTCTCCCTCTCCTACTCCTGGCAATCTCCATGCTTTCACACCTTTTAACAGGTGCCTCTGTTGGACGCCTTCGAATATGGCCGAACCATTTCAGTCGATTTTCTCTAATTTTATCTCCAATCGGTGCTATTCCTACTTTGCCCCTAATCTCTTCATTCCTAATCCTATCTCTCCTTGTGATCCCGCACATCCAGCTTAGCATTTTCATCTCCGTAACTTCTATCTTCTTGACATGATTATGCTTTACTGCCCAATACTCTGATTCATATAACAATGCTGGTCGTACCGCCACCTTATAATACTTTCCTTTAACCTTGAGGGGGACTTTCCGATCACACAAGACCCCCGACGCACTCCTCCATTTGGTCCACCCGGCCTGAATCCTGTAACTTACATAAGTATCAATCCCTCCATCTTGTTGCACCAAGCTAATAAAATGGCGTACAAAAAAAAAAAGCAATGATATGTTGCTTTGTGCTAATTCCATGTAGTGGGCTCAGCTACTGGCCAAACTAGGGAATCACGATGGGTCATATATTCAAGTTTGCATTTTAAGATACTCTGAAGTGAGTGCTCACTCAAAATTCATGATGTTTTTACTGGGGTTTATTCATGAAAATTATAATCCACTCAAAATAAATGTCTCTTTTTATACAAATCCTCACCATTCATCACTATGATAGAAACACATAAAAAAATATCACAAAAAAGTTTTAAGTGTTTCGTGGTGATCAAATTTAGCATCAAATTCTTATAGCTTAAAGCAGTACCCTTGAAGAAAAAAAGGGTTAAAATTAGAGTTTTCCTTGAACCATGTCCGTAAATCCCTTACAAATGGTCACATCTCTCTTCTTTATAAATAGCAATGTTTCTAGATTAACTAGCATAACATTAGGGATTTTTTTTTATCTTTATGTTTGGTTGGGACCCAAACAGCCCACATAAGTGGGTTTTGGGATGAGTTGTAGCTTGTAGGCTTGAGAGCTAATAACATGAGCTCAAATCAGAATTGGGACCAATGAAAATTTTATTTCTAATTTGGGCATAAGGTCGGATTCTATCCAAACCCAACCTACACCCACAGGCCAAGTCTTGGCCTAGTTTAAGTTCTCTATTAATAAATAATCCCGGGTTCCAGTTGGCGCCTACAAAATAACTTCTTTCAATAAATAATTATGTTATAATATAAATTTATATTTTCACGACAACACAAATAGATTTATCATTCACTCAATGTAAGTGTTTTTCATTCACTAACATTTAATTTAAATATTAATTTTAACTTTCTATACAATTCAAATTTACATGAAAATCTCACAAGTCACTTAAAATTCATTTTGAGTAGGCCCCACATACCCACATAGGTACGGTTGTAAATGGGTCAGTTTCGGTCTGGGTTCATGGTGGATCCGGAATCGAAATCATTAAGGAGAAGGTGGAATCGGAACCAGAACTATAAATAGGGCGGGTCTGCATCCGGGTTTGGATCTAGATAAAGAATAATATTAAAATATATAATTTTTAAAAAATATTTTTAAAAATTAAAATAATATGTCAGGTCTTGGGTTTTAAGTCCTACCAAAGTGGAATCGGACCGGAACCCGTTTACTCCTCGGGGCCTAAATAATAACTAAAACTTAATTTTTAATGGGGCAAAACTTTTAACAATCGAAAAATCGAGACACATTTACATCCCTCCACACAGGACTCAGGAGTCTCAATTTCAGAAAGATTGAATCTCATTCATCCTTCTCCTATAAATTCAAAAACATACATACCGAGCTAGGGCAGGTTGTGGGAAGGAACAGGGTTTGTATTTTGGAGAATCGACGACGACAACGAGAGAAAGATGAGTGGAGGAGGAGGAGGAGGAGGAGGAGAGAAAGAGAAGGAGAAGGGAGGAATGGGTGCCCCAAAGACTCCTACAGATTTCCTCAAATCCATCCGTGGAAGGCCTGTCGTTGTCAAGCTCAACTCTGGCGTCGATTACAGAGGTCTCTCTCTCTCTCTCTCTCTCTAGGGTTTCATCTTTTCTTTTCCCATCAACTCTTATTTACATGTTGCTTCACCCACCCACACACACACATCTGATCATGGGCCTTGATCCCATGGTGTATGGAACCAATTGGTTTCTGTCTAAGAAGTTTGGGAACTGAAATCCAGCTCCAAGTGAGAACAGTTTGAAGTCTTATGCCATGTATCTAGGTTTGGATTTGTGGGTTTTGCCTTTTCACTCTCCTACTATTTTGCACGTCCAACATTTTACTTGTGTATGTAGCCATCCATATAGTAATCATTCAGTCATTCCTATTCCTATCCTTTCATGTCACTCCACGGTCCGTACATCCATCTTAGAATCTACAAATTGGACACCTGTCCTTTGTCTCATCTCTTATTTGTTGAGAAGCAATACGGTTCATAAAGGTAGTGCCTTAAAAGGCTAACTTACATAGTGTCCCTAGCTGTTGGTGAGTTGGTTACTTGGTTAGGGTCATCTTGTATTATGTAGTGTGCATGAGTGCAAGTCTCTTGTTAAAGAGGAAAAGAAGTAGGCTAATTTACATAGTCAAGAGTTTCAACAATTTCCTGCAACACCTAAGAGGGTCGGTAACAGTAGCACCATAGAACTCCATTAAGAAAATCACCCAGGAGATTTCTTTTCACTTGAACTTTTGTTGCCATGCCTTTTGGGTCGTCTGCCATGTTATTACGGGGGAACATTCATATGCATCTTTCCCTCACTATAGGGTGAGAGACACTTCCCTTTTTGGAAATTTCCAAGTACAAAATGTACTTTTCAACTACGTAGAGTGAGGTACAAAATGCACTTTTCATGTGCAAAATGGGGAGTGTCCCTCACTCTATGGTGAGGAAAAGATGCTTATAAACATTCCCCGTTATTGCAAATCCGACTATTTCTAACCAAATAGAACAAAGAGCAACCACTAAGCGACAGGCCCAAATCAACCATCCTTTCTTTTAGTAACTAGAACGTCAAAATCTCCACTAGGCCATCCTCATTGGATTGTAAATAGTTATAGAAAAAATAATCCCATGCCTATATTTCAAAAGCGCAATGAAAAAGAAGATGATGAATAAGGCAAGACATTGGATGATAAATGAGATGAATATTCCCCCGTGTAGTTTAGTCCTGGTTGTGAATGATGAGGCACAATGTGTATTTATAGTGCCTTGCACTCATCATCATCATTGAAGCCTTGTCAGTAGTCCCAACTATTGAATTATGTTTCTTTCTCAGTGACCATGATCGAGTTGTGCCAAAAGTATTATGCCAGCTATCAACCTACCTGATGCAACCGCCTTCCTTTGTTCTGACTTGGAATTGGCAGTTACAAACTAGTCTATAATCAAAGAAAAGTTTTACTTCAATTGTAGTGGATGCTAGGGTGCCTACCTTCAATTAGATCACTGTTGAACTTGAAATACATGATTTGCCTCTTTTTATTTTGATTATCTTGTGGTGGCCCTGGGTGGAGTTTTTTTTATTGTGTTATTTTATTAATAAAATTTGTACAACAACACCCCCCCCCCCCCCCCCCCCCCCCCCCCGCCAACCCGAAAAGGAAAAAAAAAAAAAACTCCATGATCCACCCTCCAAAAAAAAAAAAAAATTGCGTTTACACCTGACCTAGGTGGTGCAGCCCAGGGTCCTCGATAAAAAAAAATAGAGTAATAGACCAGTCTCCCAAGGAATTAATTGAATCCAAAGATGGATTCCAGCACTAGGCACACTCAAGACCATGGGAAACACCATTTTTGAAGAAAAACTCAGATAAATCTTTTATTAATTGAAATAAGCATAAGCAAGTAAAAAAGGGACTCATCTATATATAGAGGAGTATGATCGTTCCTTAGTAAACAAGACTTTCTAAATAAAATAAGAAATTAGCTAATCCTAATCAAACAAAAAAGTAGGAATTAGAAATAGTCTCGAATTGAACGAAAATAGTTATAGGATAAAAATAGGTTGCCACAGTAGCTCTCGATCAATATTGAGCCTGTGGACTGAACCCAATGGACTGGGTTGACCTATGGGCCAATGGGTAGGCCCAATTGACTTCTTGTGCATGGTCCGTACTGCATCAACTCTCTATGGCTTGGAAAACTCGATTCCGGCAAGTTAGGTGCTTGATAATACTCATATAGAGATTTGGTCAAAAAGTTGTAATCCATGTATGTAGGTACACAGCTACTCTTCTCCTTCCTCGTCTTTGCTTCTTTTTATTTTATTTTATTGGTTGGTATTCGATGAAAGGGATTTTTCGGATGGGGATTTGGGACAGTTTGAAGGGTTCGACTGAGAGGGACTCGGGTTTCTGAGACTGTGAGTGAGGTTCGGTAGACGGGTTTTGGGTATTGATTTTTTTTTTTTGGTTGTGCTTACGAGAGGGGGTGTAGCCGGGTGGACCAAATGGAGGAGTGCTTCGGGGGTCTTGTGTGATCGGAAAGTCCCCCTCAAGGTTAAAGGAAAGTATTATAAGGTGGCGGTACGGCCAGCGTTGTTATATGGATCATAGTGTTGGGCAGTAAAGCATAATCATGTCAAGAAGATGGAAGTTGCGGAGATGAGAATGCTAAGATGGATGTGCGGGATCACAAGGAGAGATAAGATTAGGAATGAGGAAATTAGGGGCATAGTAGGAATAGCACCGATTGGAGATAAAATGAGAGAAAATCGACTGAGATGGTTCGGCCATGTTAGAAGGCGTCCAACAGAGGCACCTGTTAAAAGGTGTGAAAGCATGGAGTTTGCCAAGAGTAGGAGAGGGAGAGGGAGACCCAAGAGAAGTTGGAAAGAAACTATTAAACATGATCTTGCCTACATGGATCTAACGGAGGACATGGCCCTAAACAGATTTGATTGGCGTCGTCAGATCCATATAGCCGACCCCACCTAGTGGGTTTGGGGCTTCTAAGAAGAAACGAGAGGGGGGTTGAGTGGATTAGGGTTCAGCAGTGACGAGTGGGGTTCAGTATAGTGGGGATTGGGTTTGGGATGGTGTGAATTGGTGGTGATGGGGTTTAGTTGATTTGGGATTAGGGTTTTGTGAGGGGATTTTGGATTTTGGGTAATTGATGGTTGTTTTAGGGCTCAACATGTGGTAGGGGATGGCTTGGTCGATTGAGGGTTAGGGTTTTTTATGTTGGAGTTTCTTGGGGAATCGATGGAAGATGGTTTCTGAGAAGATTCGGGTGGGAGGGGTTTCGGGGACAATGGAGATGGACAAGGATTTGGGATTGCAGATTCGGCAGCTGAGTTCATGTGTGGTTGGTTTGTGGGTGGATGGATGATGATGCGTTGCTTGTGATGGACTGATGATGATGAGTGATGATGATAGAATCTGGGAGAGAATTGTTCTCCCGGCGATCGCCGAATTTGGGCCCTGATACCAAATTGGCGGAGCCTTAGATCCTCAATAAAATAATAGACCAATTTCCAAGGGATTGATTGAATCTGAATATGGATTCCAGCACTAGGGCACATTCAAGATAATGGGAAACACCATTTTATTGAAGAAAAACATAGATAAATCTTTTATTAATTGAAATAAGCATAAGCATTTAAAAAAGGGACTCATCTATATATAGAGGAGTATGATCGTTCCTTAGTAAACAAGTGTTTCTAAATAAAATAGGAAATTAGCTAATCCTAATCAAACAAAAAAGTAGGAATTAGGAATAGTCTCTAATTGAACGAAAATAGGGATAGGATAAAAATAGGTTTCCACAGTAGCTCTCGGTCAATATTGGGCCTGTGGACTGAACTCAATGGACCGGGTTGACCTATGGGTCAATGGGTTGGTCCAGTTGACTTCTTGGGCCTGGTCCGTACTACATCACTAGGTTGCATCAATTGAAAAGATAAATATGTCAAATATATTATTATAAAGTACAGGATTGGATTGACCAACTTAATATTTAGTATATAGACTTCTAAAATATATTAACATCATCATCTAATCATTGATGCCTCAAGGAACTCCAATCTCATCTATGTGGAGTTGTCTTTGTGAGTTTTATTTATTTTTCTTTTTAACTTATTCTCACATAGGGCTAAGTTCTTTGCAGTCTACAATCTAACATGCCATTGCAATTCTTCTTTTTTCTTCTCATTCCTAGTTCCTCATACTTATAACACTTCAATTCTTTGTGAAGGGTCGTTTCCAATCTTAAATATATGCCCAAACAATTCTTAAATTTTTTTTCTCTTGATTTTCTATTCTGCTAGTGCTACTTGTAGATTTCCTCTTATGTACTCATTTACATTTCTTCTTTTTTCTCCTTGTCATTGCATACATCTAATGTGGAATACACATCACCCTCAACTTCGTCGTCTAGTCCCTCCTTCGTTTCCAACATTTATCTCCAATTCTCTATATGATACAAGAGTCTTAATTCATCATCATTGTTGTTGTTTTCATTGTCTTTCAAGCCTTATTTCATCAATTTGGAGTCATTTAAAAGAAATCTAATTATGTCAAAACAAGCTATGTCCAAAATTACCATCTTTTTACCTATGTCAAAAACAAGTCTTCGTTTACACACCCACACACCCCAAAAGAAGATAGCCTAGAAAACCATTCAGAAGAAGAAGATGATGATGGAGGAGGAGGACATAAGATGATAATGGGTACCTCAAGTAATGTACATTATGTGTTGATTATGGGTTTTTTAGATGGTAATAGGTTCATTCATTAAACTAACAGAATTACAAAAGAGAAAAAGCCAAAAGAAAGCACCAAAAACAAAAATCTGGAGTGCAACTCATCACCATTCTTGCTACAACACGAGAAACCAGAACTTGGAAAAACCCACTGACTGATTAGATGAGATGGCCTAAAATTGTAAGGAAGCAAGCCATTTGAGCAATTTCACAAGCAAGGCAAGAGATGTTTTGAAAGTTTCTCCTATTTCTCTTCAGTAACATTGTCCATAAAACAACGGCAAATGTACAGGTCCATAAAATTAAATAGAGCAACGCCATTAAAATAAAAAAAGTTTAAAAAGAGCAACATTAAGAAGATAGAATGGCTGTGCAGACACTAGATAACATAGGAAAGAGTTCAAAAGGATTAACAAGTGTGAAACTTGCATGAGATGAGCTTTAGAACCTAATTCACACAATTTACAAAAGAGGAAATTATCTTAGGTGTATTGGTTACAAGGCAAAATACCCAAAAGAACTAAAGAATTGATGCCCATGAATTGTTAAATGCGTTCTTTGTGATAGAAACAAAATTCATTTGAGGGGTGAGGGGACGTGCACAGGAGGAGCATTCCCTGAGTTGAGTTTACACACAGGTACCCAGATCTTACTATTATTCAGTTTCTTCCTTTCCTTTCTACCTTTTCTCTTCCTACTTCCTCCTCTTTTTAACCCTTCTTTCTCTTCTTTCTTAATTCTCTCTTCCTATATTTCCTTTTCCCTTTATTCTGTAATACTTTTCTTACAGACTTGACTAAACATATGGAGGAAAAGTGGAGAGAGGAAGTCAAAAAGTCACCTTTACATGCTTTTAAGAGCTTTGATTATGAAATTGGAAGCCTATTTAAGAGATGGTATCCAGAAATCAAAACCTTCTAATCTATTGATATTAGCTAAAATATTATCCTAATTTTCTTTCCTAATAAAAAGTTCTCTTACTTAGGACTCTTCAAGAACTTTCTCACTAAAACACATTTGGGAAGGAAATTTCATAAACTACTAGGGAGGCACTGTGATTGGATGGTCTATAGTGGGGCAACTATTTTAAGTACAAAATTTATCCATTAAAAGATTCTGAGATTTTGGGGCAACTATTTTGCCATTTTAACTCATCCTCTAACCACTGTAGCCAGCCTAACCAGCTGACTAGTTATGTGCCATGCCTAAAATGGAATCCATGTGGCCACATGAATGACAATACCAAGCTGTCCCCCGCCAAACCACAACACACGTACACACAACAAAATGAACTTTATAGGTTGCTTGCCATTCATGGCATTACTTGAAACCATGGGAAGGGAGCTGTTGTATATGTGTTGTGTGTGCGTGCAACACGTGTGTGAAGCCAAATCCCCTTTATTTGCTTTTCCACCCTTATACTTTTCTTTATTCTATTTTTAATCTCTTTTAGCTCTTTTGATGTGAGCCATTGGATTGAGTCAATCCAATGGTTGTAGACCTTATTTCTTTTAAGAAAATCCTAAGGCCACGTTTGACAACAGTCCATGCTAAGAGAGAAATCCTTGGTTTAGAGGATTCTCTCCATCTCCAAAGAATCAGGTATAATTCTTGATAAAGAGTTCCATGTTTGGACTGTTTTGGCACCAATATGCATTTTCTTTGAACATTAATGACGTTTTGGCACATATCTCGAGATATAAGATGAATCAACGGCTGAAATTTGATCACCTTGCCGTGCCTGACCTTCCCGAAATAATGAATGATTCCGATCTTGATTGTAGACCCCACAGAAACCAAAAAACTGAAAAAAACGGACTGTTTTGGCACCCGGTATGCATTTTCTTTGAACATTAATGACGTTTTGGCACATATCTCGAGATATAAGATGAATCAACAGCTGAAATTTGATCACCTTGCCGTGCCCGACCTTCCCGAAATAATGAACGGTTCCGATATTGATTGTGGACCCCACAGAAACCAAAAAACTGAAAAAAAACAGACTGTTTTGGCACCGGTATACATTTACTGTGAACAGTAATGATGTTTTGGCACATATCTCGAGATATATGATGAATTAACGGCCGATATTTGGTGAGGTGGCCGTTTTGGAGTTTTTAAAGGTGACTTAACGGTTTGGATCTTGATTAGGGAATCTAAAAGGTACATTCCCAAAGCAAAAACTTATTAGGGCCACATTACCGCTACTTTCCTTTACCGTCACTGTCCATGAATTTTTCTAAAATATCTCATGATCTAAGATGAATCAACGGCTGAAATTTTGGGACATAGCAGTTATGGACCTTCTTAACACAATCATTGGTTCAGATCTTGATTGTGGGGCCCATAAAAACCAAAAAAATACAAAAACCTGACTGCTTAATATTAACGTCTAGATGCTACTGTAGCTCCGCATTTCTGTCTTTCCGTTGATTCTGCGCATCCGAAGGAGGGAGGTCCGACCTGCACAATATTCGCTTCCATTGCTTTCTCTCGTCCACCCTCTCCAAATCCACGCACATCCAAACACTCCAAATCCACGTTCGTGCGGAAAAGGGCGAGGATTCCCCTTGCGTGGACGGTTACCAAACGTCACCTAAGGGAAAAGCGAATAGCATTCTAGTGCATTCCTTGAGAGAGTGTAGAGATTAGGAGAAGAGGCAAGAGAAGAGTCTATCCAAGAAAATCAAGAAAAAGGGGAGGAAAAAAAGCTTTCAAAGCTTGTAACTTGTAAGTGGATTGTTAGAGATTCACTTGGTAGTTGGCTTGTAATCTCCATTAAAGGTAAAGAGAAAGCTTTGCATTGTTCTCCCGTGGATGTAGGTTACACATTGTAACTGAACCACGTAATCTTGTGTCTTGTGTGTTTCTTGTCTTATTTCATTTCTCTACATGATGGTGGTTTGATGTATGTTTTCCATAGTTGCATTGCCATAGCAATAGCAATCGGTTGGTGATTGGTGTTGGAGAATCACATTGCCTACCAAGTTTTTGTAGAAATTCCCCAACAACAATTGATATTAGAGCTATTGCATTGGCAAACATCAAATAAAATTGAAGGAGAAATGCAAAGCCTAATGGCCACCAAGCATTTTTTTATCAAGGGCATCCCACACCTTATCTTCCATTCCTTTAGGTTGGGCCTCCTTCACTTAAGTGGTTGATCCAACTCTTTCGCAACAAGAAAATCCTCCATCTTTATCTTCCATATGGGCCAATTGCGATCATTTAATTTTTAAACTCCATTGCCTTCTCCATTGCTTTCTCCATTGCCAAAAATGTAATAAATCAACAAATTCTCCCTTTCTCACTCAATGGTGAATTAACAACCCTAGGCTCTGATACCAATTGTTGTTGGGGAATTTCTACAGCAATGTGATTCTCCAACACCAATCACCAACCAATTGCTATTGCTATAGCAATGCAACTAAGGCAAACATATATCAAACCACCATCATGTAGAGAAATAAAACAAGACAAGAAACACACAAGACACAAGATTTATGTGGTTCGGTTACAATGTGTAACCTACATCCACTGGAGAACAATGCAAAACTTAATCTTTACCGTTAATGGAGATTACAAGCCAACTACCAAGTGAATCTCTAACAATCCACTTACAAGGTACAAGCTTTGAAAGCTTTTTTTCCTCCCATTTCTCTTGGTCTTCTTTGATAGACTATTCTCTTACCTCTTCTCCAAATCTCCACACTCTCTCTACAAAGGAATGCACTAGAATGCCATTCTCTTTTCCCTTGGGATTTTCTTAAAAGAAAGAAGCTCTACAACCATTGGATTGACTCAATCCAATGGCTCACATCAAAAGAGCTAAAAGAGAGATTAAAAATAGAATAAAGAAAAGTACAAGGGTGGAAAAGCAAATAAAAGGGATTTGGCTTCACACGTGTTGCACACACAAACAACACATATACAACAATCTTTTCATATTTCACTCCAAGCTCACCAAGCAATCTCTTCAACCAAATCATTTCTTTTGCTGCTGCTTTAAAAGTAACATACTCAACTTCAGTTGTAGACAAGGTAACAATGTCCTGCGGCCTTGACATCCAACTCATAGTACCACCACTCACTTTGAAGACATAGCCAGTAGTGGACCTTTGCGTTTCTTGACAACCTGCTTAATCAGCATCCACGAAACCAACAACTTTCAATGGCAAACCTACAAAGCATAAGCATACATCCCGTGTCCCCTTTAAATAAGAATCCACTTTACTGCCTGCCAATGTTCCCATCCTGGATTGGACATATATCGTGAAACAACTACTACTGCATGAGCAATATCAGGCCTTGTACAGTCCGTAGCATACATTAAACTACCCACTGCATAAGTATATGGAGCATTTTGCATCTTGATTCTGTCTGCCTTCTTCTTGGGAGAGTCTTATTTGGACAACGTCTTGTTTGGACAACTTAAAATGATCAGCCAATTGTGTGGAAACAGATTGACAATCATTCATATTGAAACGCTCAAGCACTTTAGAAATGTTCTGAGATTGACTTTACCAAAGCTTACCATGCTTTCTATTGCGTTCAATGTTCATGCCTAGGATCTTCTTGGCTGGTCCAAGATCCTTTGTAGCAAAGCATTTAGACGTGCAGTTTCAAGTTTTTGACTTCATTCACATCATTGCTTGCAATCAACATTTCATCAATATAAAGCAACAAAATAGTAAAAGTTCTGTCATATGCTAATCCCTTGAAATATATGCAATGATCAGATTCACACTTACCGTAACCTTTATCTTGCATGACGTTGTCAAATTTCTTGTACCACTGTCTGGATGCTTGCCTCAATCCAGACAAACCCTTTTTCAACTTGCAAACCAAGTTAGGATTAGTATTGTCCACAAAACCTCCAGGTTGAGATATATAAATTTCCTCGGTGCTATCCTCAGTGCATTGTAAGTTCTCAATTTGCGTCTATGAAAGTGAGGAACAGTTTAGGACCTTGATGTGCAAGATGGAATGGTGAAGGGCTTGTCATTGGTAATTGGTCACTAGAACTTGATATAAGCATAACTGAGAGGTCAAAAGACTGCAAGTATCTTGTCAATGACATTAAGTCTTGTAATCACCTCGGTTGATTGTGCTTCATTTTATCGTAATAATTGTGCAGGTATTCTAGCCTGCTTGGATGGATATATGAATATTGCAATGGAGCAAACTGAAGAATATGTCAATGGTCAACTGAAAAACAAATATGGTGATGCTTTCATTAGAGGAAACAATGGTACAATATCACTTTTTAGTACACCCTTCAAATTTGGTTCCTTTTGCTTTTAATTAGCTATGCCTACTATTTTCCTCTCATATTTGGTTACTTTTTTTTTTTTGTTGTTGTTGTTGACCCAGTTCTATATATCAGTACATCGAAGAGGACGCTGGCAGAAGGGGCTTAGAAAGAGAAGAGGCTTGTCTAATATCTTGTAGTGTGCTGAAGACATGTTTTTAAGTGAAACTCTTGGTTTCTTTGGTTTCATATTGTATTGAAATGGTAGAAATTAGAGATATTATTCTTGCTGACATTTGGCAATTGTTAAAACTTTAAATAGACAGATTTGTCTTTTAGATCTCATCATACAGTGAACTGATGGCAGAATATAGTTGTATCTCTTCTCAGCAGAGCAGGATGAAAAAGATAGCATCCATCAAGATTCATCCTGTGAATGAGATATTGGATATATGAGAGGTGATTAAACATGAATTTGTTTTGAAACTATCTGCTTTTGGCAGGGGATTGCTTATTTTATGCCATTTCATATAGAATGGGAAGAGTGTTACCTGACTGATGGTCTTGTGATAGATCAATTGTGAGTGGCATCTATGTTATGAATGCTTAGTCACATCTTCTGGAAAATCTCATATACAACTGAAAGTGATGAGCTAAACATAATGTCATGGCTTTTTAGTTGATCAGAAGTAATATACTCTAGTCCAGCCACTGGCTTACCTTCGATGGCCTCCTCTCATAGTTTTACCCAGTACATGTGGATAAGAGGGTTAGCATGTACCCGAGGGATTAGCTCCCAGTTGTCCAGAGTGTCCCTCGGGCTCAGCACCAAAGGCTCCTACCCGAGGCAGGAGATACTCTGGGTTATAAAAAAAAAAAAACTCCAGCCACTGTAAACCAGTTTAAAATGCATTTGATAACTTAGATCTTTCTGCCACAGTAATACTACCATCATCATTGAAGCCTGATGTTTTTCTGGCTCATCATTTGATAACTTCTCTAGTGTTTTTCAAGTCTTTTTTATCTGCATCCCTGATTAGTGGCTTGTACATTTCAAGTTGCAGCCCTACATTCACAGGGCTTCTTTCTGGTCTCACAAGCACATACCTGGTCATGTTTGATTTTAGAGTCACTGGTAGGTTCTCTCTTATTCATGCATTTTTAAGTTTATTCTTTTTTTTTTTAAACACCCACAGCATTATCGTAAGAACCAGGATCACATATACGTTTTGGTCTTGGATTCAGCTTAGTATTTGGTCGAAGCGCCCTTACATAAAATGCTGGGCCAGAGCTCGTCCTAGCCTAGTCTGTTTAATTATCATGCCTGACATCCAAGCTTTAGAGCCAGCCCATGGTCTTGAAATCAGGCATTAGTGTCAGCCTATTTGCAATATGCATGCCCCTTGATGGTAAATAAGTTGGGCTGGAGTGTTCGACTGTGCCTTTTTGGCCATACAAAGACCCAACCATGACCAACTAATTGGCCATAAAACAAGTCTGGACCTGGCCGGAAGGCTTAGAAGCACAGTTAAAATCCCACCCAATGCAGGCTGCCACTGGTCCATTAATACTGCTTTGCCAACAGTCAATGTTATACGTATGAGCCGCCTGTGGATATAACTGAACCTAAACCTAACTTCGACTTGAGCTCCATTCACATGAGTGACGGGGGCCAGTGCCATCCCTCGTCTGTTTATGAAGCCGTGCCACACATCTCCAAATTATTTGATTTGGTAACCCCACTCCAACTGGAGTTGGGACAGTGCCAATGCAAGAGTCTGGGACGGTGGGTTGATTATATTAATGTGGCTTTACTTCTTCCTCACTTTTTTTGGTACCCAACCACGGGGGCTGGGAGCCTCAGGCCCATGAAAGACCCGGTCAAGGTGAAAGCCTAACCACGAAAATCCGAGAAGCCCTTAAGAAGTCTGAACCCTGGGTAATTAAGTGAGAAAAGAAGTTACTTGGATGAATGTGGTTTGGATTTAACATGTAGTTAACAGTGCCACAGTTTGTAAAGCAACTGTCTCCGTTGTGAGGGCCTAGAAAATGGGGAATTTTAGAGAATTTTTCTTGTTGGACTTGGGAAGAAATTGGAATGGGATCATTATAAAAAGGCCACAGTAAAAATGGTGGGTCATCAAAACAATTCAGCATACTACTATAATAGATTACTTACTGGTAGTTGAACCAACCCTAAATATCCAGGTATGTTTTCACCAGGAAAAAAGAAAAGAAATAAATATCCAGGAATGCACCCTTATCATTGCCCAATGCCAGTCCAGATGAAGCTGATGACTATGGGTCTAGGTGGCCCCCATGACATAGACCGCACACAAAAGTGTATACAGCCTGCTCTGCATAAACCACAATGGTGATGGGTATTTTGTCTTGCTGCTCGCCTGCCTGTTAGAAAAAAGCCTTTTTTTTTTCACAAGAGGAGCATTTCTACTTCGTGGTAATAATTGATGCTCATCATGTAAATGTTTGATTTTATTGTTTTCGTCGTCCCCCAGCCAATGTGGCTGAGATCTATGTACCAGCAAGGAGAGAGCCCACACAAGTGGGAAGAAAGCCTGCATGATATCCAAAGATCATTAGGAACGGTTCTCGTAGACTTTAGCCATATGCCATATCGTGGTCTATTTGGTGTGAATGGATTGGAAGAAACTTTTTCTTTTTTCATTTCAATGGGAAAGCATATTTGTAGGGAAATGTGGTGTCTAGAAAAAAAAAACAAATTCTTCATTGACTAACTGTGCTCTCCAAACAAGGGTATTTAGGGGCCTTTCTGCATCTTGTTGCGAAGGCTCCTTTGCTAGGTTAGAAGTTTTTTTTGATAACCCGGTGTATATTCTTCCCAGCTCCTAACCCTCCTATCCACATGCACCGGGTAAAATTATGGGAGGTGGCGAACGAAGGTAGGTATCGAACACAAGACCTTTCTGCTTCTTGAGGCGCAGAGTCCTTGGCCAACTGAGCTATCACTCATTGATTGGTCAGGTTAGAAGTTAAATATAAATAGGAGCTTTTAAAAAAATCATGACCAAGGTTGGGTGGTGTTATCAGTAAGGTTCGTAGTGAAATAGCAATCTACTTTTCTAGCCATCTGGTCTTCAATTAGAGCCGAAGTGTAGATAGGGCTTCCAATTAGTAGGTTCTATTTTCCATGGTCTAGTTCTATTGGAGGGGATTCTAGTAATGTCATTTTACCTAGGCAATGAGTGGGGCAGTAAAAGTTCCTTTATCATTCTTCAACACCATCAGCGATGTCAAAAAGTAAAGTGTTTCAGGAGACCTTAATGAAGTTGCAGATTCAATGGCCAAATGGAAGTAGAAAGGGGGACTAACTTGAGTGTGCATGGATGGCCATCTGGTTTTTCTGTTCTCTTTTCCCCTTATCTATCAATGAGGCCATTGTACAAGGTTCCTTTTCTAAATAAGTTTAATTTATCACTGAAGGGGTTCTCAAGGAACCTTCAAACTATCTAGAGGGGGGTTTTCGACACAATAAAGGGAGTTTCATTCAATTATTTAAATATAAGAGAAGTTATACCATTAATACACATGGACATGCTAGATCGGAATGATATAATTCATGTAGTCGACCCCAACATAGTTGGGATAAGGCTTTGATGATGATGATTATTATTATTATTTTCTTAATTGACATGTGACTCATGACCCCACCAGAGTAATGAATTAAGCAGGTGCATAATTTAAAACTCAAGTGCCTTGACTCTTGAGCACTTTTCAAATCAGGACATGAATGGGCCTGTAATGTGTACATATAGAGTCTTAACTGCACCTCCTCCTGAGTCAGATTTGAGAAGCTTTTACAAGGTTTTTTTTTCTTTGTTGGGAAGTGTGTGAGAGAGAGAGAAGATAAAGAAATATTACAGCATAGTAAATGTCTATAGTTTTCTCAACCAATGATCAAAATAGCAATTGCGGTGAGCAGCTAGTGGCCAAAACGCTATGTAGCGGGCGATACGTAGTGGTTGCGGTGATACGTAGAGGTGCAATGGTGTGAATTTTTTAAATAGTGAAAAGAATTCAAATATTGTGCAACTACAAATCTTATCTTTTTTTAGTGATATAGAACCATGTAAGGGTAGAGACAATGTTAGA